>OY979695.1:80448371-80526974 GCA_963855945.1 Thereva nobilitata
AACATCCAGCCAGCTATAGAGGGTGCCCCAATTTTAAGAAATACGTAGAAAATCAAAAAAAGAAGGGAAAATTCAAAAGTAATAATTCCGAATAGCTATATAATAAAGGTGGTCAATCCATTGCAGATATGCTTAAAAGGGGGAATTTCGTTTCGGATAATCAAGTCCCGATTAATAACTTAGCTCCAAATAAAAACACTGCTAACTCAGAACTGGGAATTATTTTAGAAAAATTAAACGTAATAATGAGCGAAATAAAAGAAATGGTCAAATGTGTTATCTCTTGTGTATCTCGCAATGGATGACATTGCGTATTTTAGAACTTAACGTTCGATCTATTAGATCGCAAAAAAGAAGAATGGAGTTAGGGGCCTTAATTTCTGAACTTAATTTTCCAGACATTTTACTAATCTCGGAAACAAGACCAAAAAAAATTCATAACATTAAATTAGGGAATTATAAGATTATTAATAATGAGGAGGGTGTAGGAGTTCTATTCTAATTAAAGAAAGTATAATAGTAAACATAATTAATTTGGAGTTTGGAGTACCTACCGTCTTTGTTAGAATTCAATATGTCTCAAATGGTTGTAATAGATCTTCAATAATAGGTATTATTTACATTCCCTCTACCACCAGATCGGCGGACATGCACCAGATCATGTCGAAAATCAATAACTTAGCCTCCAAAGCACTTATGCCCCTGCTGAGAAATGATTCCTTAAAAACTAACTCTAAACTACTTATCTATAAAGAACTTATAAAACCTATTTTGAGTTACGGCTTTCCGATTTGGTTCTCTATTTCGCCCACCATTGGCAAAGAACTCGAACGATTTGAAAGAAAGATACTAAGAGCGTGCACAAACCTCTATTTTAAAGCACCAAATAAAAGATATTCTAACAACTCTATATACGGAAGGGCAAAGATGAAACCGTTCCTATTTTACGTAACCGAACTTAGTCTTAGACCGGTTCTACACGTTCAATTTTCTGTTCAAGTTTGCGAGGTTCAATACTTCCTTCTCTTTCGCTCGTATGCAAAATTAGAAGAGTCATTTTTTGAACATAGAATGGAAAGCAAGAAAAAGTTGAACAGAAATTGCTATTCAACTTTTTATCTTGCGTTCAACTTTTTTATGAGTGTGAGTATATGCGTAGGAGTATAGGTATAAAAACGCATAGCTGTGACAGCCGAACAATATCTTCTTCTTCACATCAATCACATTTGATATAAATTTGACATAAATGCATAGCACACTTTATATAAATTTGAAATTAGTGTAGACACAACTTAGCTTCAACTCTAGTGTCTACACCAGCTGTTCAATTCAAGACGAAATTTCTAGGACCGGTTCTACCCGTTCAATTTTCCGTTCAAGTTTGCGATGTTCAACACTTCCTTCTCTTTCGCTCGTATGCAAAATTAGAAGAGTCATTTTCTTGAACATAGAATGGAAAACAAGAAAAAGTTGAACAGAAATTTCTATTCAACTTTTGATCTTGCCTTCAACTTTTTTATTAGTGTGGGTATATTAGCGTGGTTACATGGCATTCCGAAAAGTATTCCGATTGAAATCATTCTGAAAATGCTTTTTCGGTCGAAGTTTATATGGTGGTTCTTAGAATGAATTTTTGCTGTAATTTAGATTGTTTACCTTTAAAGGAGAATATGCAATTTGTGAAAATGGATAATTTTTCTAATGAAATAACCAATAAACAACAAATTTTTGTTAACTCTATTAAAACAACTTTAAATAATAACATTTTAACAGTAATAAGAACTTGAAATTCAAGTTATTGCCAATGTACTTCAATTTTAACGATAATAACCTCACTTTCCAGTTAGGTGTTGCATGGCATTCTTCCCGAAAACCATTCTCAACCAAACAAAATTTTGCTTCCGAAACCAGAATACTTTCGGAATGCTTTTTGGCCCGGTCAACGGTTACATGGACCATGCCATTCCGAAAAGCATTCTCAGAACGTTCTGAGAATGCCATATAACCACATTATATGCGTAGGAGTATAGGTATAAATGCATTGCTTTGGCAGCCAAACAATATTTTCTTCTTCACATCAATCACATTTGATATAAATTAGACATAAATGCATAGCACACTTTATATAAATTTGAAATTAGTGTAGACACAACTTATTTTCAACTCTAGTGTCTACACCAGCTGTTCAATTCAAGACGAAATTTCTAGCTAAAAAAAGTATTGAACATCGCAAAATTGAACAGAAAATTGAACGTGTAAAACTGGTCTAGCTAAAAAAAGTATTGAACATCGCAAAATTGAACAGAAAATTGAACGTGTAGAACCGGTCAAAGGAATTTTAGGACGGGTGAAGTTTGCATACAATTCAAGAATAAGTGAGGTTATGCCAAATTAATTTATACGACGTTTGCATATTTAAGAGAAATAAGTGAGGTTATGCCATGGATGATGATGAAGATGATGTGCCACACACACACTTAAAAATAAGTGCGGTTGGGTGCAATTATTTACAAACACAGTTAAGTCTACTGTAAACCGGGGCGCCAATGGCAAATACTTATAATTTATATAAAAGGATTAAATAAAATTACTCATTAAAGACAATTTTAGTTTTTGGTGACATTATAGCTAATGTTACCTTAATTAACTATTACTTGTACTATGATTAAAATTAGCAGCAGCAACAAATATCTGAAAAAGGTACTTGCACTATCAGCACTTTGTTCATACACGGTGACGGTGTCCCGTGCCAGATTTGAAATTCGAATAGTTTTAAAGCCGTTGTGCGGAGAAGCGGGAGATGCATATAGATTGGCACGATGTCGCAGTTGTCCAGGGAGCATTCCCGTATCAAGTCTCCGATAGATCCTGATGGATTATCCTATTCTTGCATACTGTTATGTTGGTCGCAACAAAGTAAAAATTAACGTTCTATTTGAATATTTTATACATGATTTGAGTTTGTGTGCGTGCATATTTGATCTTGCGCACTTCATATATTTCCGTTGAATTTTCTGACGGGGGAATTTATGCAAAGTTTGCATGCAATTCAAAAATTTGTGAGGTTATGGGTGCACATTTGATCTTGCGCACCTCATATATTTCCCTTGTGAGCACCAACGGAATTTTATGGCGGGTGCAGTTTGCATTCAATTCAAGAATAATACCCTTGATACACGGGCTTCATCGGATGCTCATTCTTCCAGTTTTATTGGCATTGAATGAACATTCGAATTCGAGGTGATACACGGTACTTCATTTTCACTTCATTTATTAAATGTCACAATTATTAGCACAATGGATTCAAACTCGTTTTTTATGAATATTGAAGTGAAACTTTTTTTTATTAATACGAAAATCTAAAACATTAAAACGATTGGCATACATAAAACAATCCGATTCTTTTTATAATTTTTTTAGTTTTTTTTGACAGTTCGATTATTTATAAATTTTGTGAGAGGAATGGAAATTTTATGAGAGTAATGGAAATTTCATGGAAAGTTGAAGGAAATTTCCCCACTTTCAGTTTCATTTCTCATAAATGAAGTAGATTTCACTTCATTCTTTCGAATGAGAAATGAAGCTATGAATGAAAATTCAAGCTTAATTTTAGGTGATACATGGGCCGCGAATGAACATTCTTAAAAGAATGATCATTCGATGAAGCCCGTGTATCAAGGGTATAAGTGAGGTTATGCCAAATTAATTTATACGACGTTTGCATATTTTCTAGAAATAAGGGAGGTTATGTGATAGATGATGATGAAGATGTCTGGTCTGATTATTAATTGTTATGCACTTATGACCTGAAAATAGCATAAAATGAAAGGGCGGCAGGTATAAATAAAACATATTTCTGTAGAATCCTCTGCTACCCGTTCCATGAACAACCACTGTTCGTTGCCTAAATAGCAACTAATTATAAACCGAAACCGCACATTTTAAAACTGCACAAATAGGCTGGACTCCTTTTTCAATTTTTATAGTAATAAATTGCATTTTAAAAGAAGATAAAGCCCTTTAATCTAAAAATCAGGGCATAAAAAGACTTCAATATTCAAAAATTAATTTTGACGTTTGTATAAAATTTAAAAAGAAACAGTTTTTGTGTACATATTCCATTCTTATGTACAGATTACATTCTTAAGTTTGTGTGGGAAAAGCTCACAATTTTAGGCGCAAACCGTTTATACGAAAAATGAGTTTATTCCCAATTCCGAAATAAAATAACGTATAGTATAAACCGCCATAATATAAAAACGGGAAAAAAGCTTTTACTTCCAATATTTCCAACTTCATATTTAAATATGAGCTTTGTAGAACCTCATTATGGCGGTTTATTCTACACCTGATTTTATTTTGGATTTAGGGTTACACTCATTTTTCGTATAAACGGTATGCGCCTAAAATTGTAAGCTTTTCCCACACAAACTTAAGAATGTAATCTGTACACAAGAATGGAATATGTACACAAAAACTGTTTGTTTTTAAATTTTGTACCAACGTCAAAATTTATTTTTGAATATGGGAAAGTCTTTTTAGATGCCCTGATTTGTAGATTAAAAGGATTTATTTTCTTTTAAAATACAATTTATTTATATGTGCGGGTTAGGTTTATAATTAGTTGCTATTATAGCCAACGAACAGTGGTTGTTCATGGAACCGGTAGCATTAAAGTGCAGAGGATTCTACACAAATATGTTTTATTTGTACATGCCCTTTCATTTAATCCTTTTTTCAGGTCATAAGTGCATAACAATTTAATAATCAGACCGTTTTTTTAATTCTTGTGGTAAAAAAGTAGGAACTAAGTGGTGATAATATCTTTTCCAGATATTTAGTATTTGCCATTGAAGCGCCAGTGTACAAAAAATATTTTGTTAGTCAACAACTTCACACAACCACACTTATTTTAAGTGTGTGTGTGGAACAACATCTTCATCATCATCATAAACTTCTATATTTACAAGCCATGAGCAAGAATAGATATTGAGAGAATCGGACTACCAAATTCTCCCAAATTCTCCAAATTACACTAACAACATAACGTGACTTCACCGAGTTGTAGTCCGATTGAGCGGAAATTCGCTCTCAATATTTTCCTTGTTCATGGCTTGTAAATATAGGCCTTCCGCACACTTGTCCATAACATCAAAACAAAAACCGGTTTTATAAGCAAGGGGTCGCAGGGAAGACAGTTTTCTTCCATAATTTTCCACCATTTGTTCACCCAAAAATTTTCTGGTTTCACCGTCCATTACACTAACACAAGCATTTTTTCGTTCCCGGCAAAGCTGTTTCGCTGTGCTTGCACCCCACACTACTCCATAGGCATTACAATCGTTACACGAAAACGATGGAGAAAAGTGTGTTCCGAGTGTACCATTGAACTCATATTAAAACCGGTTTGAAATTATGGACAAGTCTGCGAAGGGCCATAGAAGATTATGTCATCATCCATAACATAACCTCACTTATTTCTGGAAAATATGCAAACGTCGCATAAATTAAATTCGCATAGCCTCACTTAAGGTGCGTTTAAACTATACGAGTTTTTTGCCAGTTATTGCACTGGCTATTGCCAGTGATGCAGTCAGGGCAATGAAAATATCATGTCAGTGCACTGGTTGGGGCACTGGCAAAGCACTGACACGATTTTTCTCGTGCAGTCTAAACACGCAAAAACGTGTACTGACGTCTTTTTCGTGAGCACTGGTAGCTTTACAAACTTGTTAGTAAAGTTGTACGAGTTTTTTTAGTCAGAAACGTTATTTTCCTTAAAGTTTTGTAAAGAAAAACCTTTTTAAATTGGAAAATGAGCGCACAAAGGGAAACTATTGAAAAAAGCGAAGTTCAGGTGGTTCTTGGACGAAATAAGAGATTAAAATTTTAATAAATTTGTACGAGAATTGTCCAGAATATGGATGCTTCAATAGGGAAATATGTATATCAAAGTAGAGATTTGAAAACAAAATCTCTACAAGATATGTACAAATATCTCTAAACAAAATATAAGATCACAATCGCCTTCTTTTTGGTTTCTTTTCTTCTTCATCATGAAATAACAAGTATGCAACAATTGCTGCAGCAATTTTTATTTTTCGCCATTTAACCGAAAAATTCACTTGTAAATAGTCACTACATCAAATTCACCAATGCTGTGGACTTCAGCTCCTCAGAGAGTTATAATTTTTTTATATTTGTTTTTCTGGTGAAAACTAAGAAAAATATAAATTTTCAGATTTTTTAGACTTCTAATTTTTTAGTTATTTATTTGAAAAAAATCAAAAATCGCATAATTTTGCCAATTTTTGAAATCATTAATGCTCTAGTTCAAAAACAATATACCATGAATAAAAGATTTTCCAGTATTTGGTAAAACAGATTTTTTAATTGTTTTAAAAAAATTACATTTTGTGCATACACTCTTAAGATACATATATGCCAAAATTTAGGATGAGACGACATTGAAATCATATTGAAATAATGCATTTTGTACATTGTGATATTTTTCAGTTTGAACTTGCTGTTTTCTACAATTCCGCACGAGATATCTTTTCCAGTGAACTGGAGTCGCAATGTAAACACCGTCAATTTCTATTACCAGTGCTCTGGAAAAAGGTGTCATTGAAGCACTGACAATCCCTCTGTCAGAGAAATATTTGCCAGTATTCTTTGCTAATGTAAACAGTGTGTCAGTGCACTGGTTGCGACTCCCAGCGAAAACTCGTATAGTTTAAACGCACCTTAATTTTTGAATTGTATGACCGGTTCTACACGTTCAACTTTCTGTTCAATTTTGCGATGTTCAGCACTTTTTTTAGCTAGAAATTTGGTCTTGAATTGAACAGCTGGTGTAGACACTAGAGTTGAAGCTAAGTTGTGTCTATACTAATTTCAAATTTATATAAAGTGTGCTATGCATTTATGTCAAATTTATATCAAATGTGATTGATAGTCCGGTCAAATTAGACCAAAAAATAGGTATGAGGGTACAGAAATTCACACCAAGCTGAAAATTGGTAGGATTGTTCAAAGCACCGTTATAAATGAAATGTAAAAAGTCCTCATCGATCCGGCACCTGGAACCTGGATTTACTCGGGGTCAAAGGTCACAAGAACGGGTTTTTCGCGATTTTAAGCAAAACGGTAACTTTTATCATAAAATAGTGTTTACAAAGTTTGTAGATTATGCGATTACCTACAAAAAAGGATCTTATACATTTTCCCGTACGAATTGTCATTCATGAGATATCGCCGTTTTAAAGATTTAAAGCACTCATATCCCCTCACTTGCAACTTGTATGGCCGAATTGCCATTTACTTAAACTTTAATAACTTCTAGACCGATTATAGTAGAGCAACGTAATTAGGCTCATCTTTTAGGTAAATGTGGATTCTTTTATTTGAAAGAAAGAACAGAAACCTGAGTGACTCCGTTTAGAAGATATGTAGGTTCAAAGTGTGAGGAAAATCTGGAAGTCTGCGTTTTTCAGCAGTTTGCCCATACTTTGAACCTACATATCTTCTAAACGGAGTCACTCATGTTTCTGTTCTTTCTTTCAAATAAAAGAATCCACATTTACCTAAAAGATGAGCCTAATTACGTTGCTCTACTATAATCGGTCTAGAAGTTATTAAAGTTTAAGTAAATGGCAATTCGGCCATACAAGTTGCAAGTGAGGGGATATGAGTGCTTTAAATCTTTAAAACGGCGATATCTCATGAATGACAATTCGTACGGGAAAATGTATAAGATCCTTTTTTGTAGGTCATCGCATAATCTACAAACTTTGTAAACACTATTTTATGATAAAAGTTACCGTTTTGCTTAAAATCGCGAAAAACCCGTTTTTGTGACCTTTGACCCCGAGTAAATCCAGGTTCCAGGTGCCGGATCGATGAGGACTTTTTACATTTCATTTATAACGGTGCTTTGAACAATCCTACCAATTTTCAGCTTGGTGTGAATTTCTGTACCCTCGGATGTCTAAATTGACTGGACTATGATGTGAAGAAGAAGATATTGCTTGGCTAAAGCTATGCGTTTATACCTATACTCCTACGCATATACCCACACTAATAAAAAAGTTGAAGGCAAGATCAAAAGTTGAATAGAAATTTCTGTTTACGACGTTTGCATATTTTTCAGAAATAAGTGAGGTTATGCCATGGATGATGATGAAGATGATGTGCCACACACACACTTAAAAATAAGTGCAGTTGTGTGCAATTATTTACAAACACAGTTAAGGGGGGAAACTAGTTTAGACGATTGAAAAAATTGACTTTTTTTTTATTTCATAAATTGTTAGTTAAACTATTCAAGAATATGTTGCCAAAGTTTCAAAACAAAATTCCGATTTGTTCCGATGTTATGAGCACTAAAGGGAACGCCCGCCTTGGGTAGAAGGTACTAGAAACTGCGTTTGCGTTTGCGAAAATGCGATTTTCTCGAAACGACTATTTTTCAACTCGTGGGAATTCTAGCTTGAAAAGTTATTGTTCAATCGTTCTGAAAATTTGTGTCAATATTCTTTATTCAATTACAATCTATATGAACTAAACTCTTGGATAATATTATTATCTAAAATTTGTTTTTAAATGCAAAAAAGGTGAAAAACATGGTATAAAAACATGAAATTTTGTTCAAACACCTCAAAATCATGCAATTTTCAATTTTTTTGTTAAGAGTTTAGTTCATATTCTTAGAAAATATGTTGCTAACGGCGAAAAAAAATGGTGATGATTTCAGATAAAAATTGCGACTTCCAGATTTCCCACGAGCAGCAAACTCGGATGGCGACCGTCCATGAAAAGCAGCTTCTAACTCCACTATTTACAGCGGAAATGACTTGAAAAAATTGCAACGTGTACTTCAAAACATTAATAAAATATCCTCCAAGTTTAAACAAATTCTGATTATTCCTTCCTTGTTGAAAAAATTCACGAAAAACACTAAAATATCGGCCTCCTAAACTGGTTTCCCCCCTTAAGTCTACTGTAAACCGGGGCTCCAATGGCAAATACTTAAAATTTATATAAAATGATTAAATAAAATTACTGATTAAAGACAATTTTAGTTCTTGGTGACATTATAAGCTAATTTTACCTTAATTAACTATTACTTGTACTATGATTAAATTTAGCAGCAGCAACAAATATCTGAAAAAGGTACTGGCACTATCAGCACTTTGTTCATACACGGTGACGGTATCCCGTGCCAGATTTGAAATTCGAATAGTTTTAAAGCCGTTGTGCGGAGAAGCGGGAGATGCATATAGATTGGCACGATGTCGCAGTTGTCCAGGGAGCATTCCCGTATCAAGTCTCCGATAGATCCTGATGGATTATCCTATTCTTGCATACTGTTATGTTGGTCGCAACAAAGTAAAAATTAACCCATTCGTGCTAAATGTACATTTTAATGTACCCCAACTTTCAGAACCCCTCATAAATGTAGAAACGTGTTATTGATGGATGTGTTTAGACCAATTTTTTCGCAAAATCATTACAAATGTTAGGCCCAGCTGTCATTACTGGAAAACATTCAAAATATTAGACATTTTTCACAATAAATCACTGAATGCAAATCTAGAAAGCGGGAAAGTTGCACAGTGCTTTTTGAAAATTAAATAAAAGGGTTTTTTTCGTAGAAATATATGAAAATTTCAGTTTAAATGTAAGTAGGAAGTCTATATTTTCAACTAATATATTACTTTTACTTGTTATTAAAATATTAGTAATTTAAAAATGAAATTAAAGTTCATGTACATTAAAATGTACAAACTGTTTCATTTGAAATGTGCATAAAAATGTACAGGTACATTTAAATGTCGTTCGGTTCTCAATTCATTGTTTCTTGTTAATTTTTACAGTAGAAATAATTTAGCGATGCTTTGTTGCATATTCTTTTATTTTCAATGGCAAAATTAGACGAAGAAGAAATTTTTGAGTTATTAGAAGACTCAGATTTTGAATATGATGAGGATCGAGATAAGGATAAGGTATTGTTAAATGAAGGTTGCTTTGAGGAAAGCATTCATTTAAATGAAGAGTTTCTTGCGGACCGAACCGTAGACACACATGTTCCTAAACCTAATCCTGACACCACTTGTTTGGAAGAAGATGACTATGGTGTTTCTATAATGCAAAGCTGTCGTGTAATAGCAGAGAATAATTACGATGGAGAAATTTACGTCCATGAAAATGTAGCTCTTGAAATTATAGATAACCCCCGGTAGCATGTACTAAAAAAATTGATATTCAGTGGCGAAGAAGACACTATGAAAGTGATGAAATTCCGTTTGAAGAATCAGAAAATGAAAATAGTTGTCAAAAACGAACACCATTGCAAATTTTTTCTGAATATTTTACAGAGGAATTGTATGATACGTTTGCTTTCCATACGAATCTTTATGCAGAACAAAAACAAGTTCGAAACTTAAAACCCACTAATAGAAACGAAATCAAAAAGCTGTTTGACTTACATATTTTAATTGGATCCATGAAATTATCAAGATTATGTTTATATTGGGATGTAGCTTTTGGAATTCAAGCGTTCAGGCAACACATGACTAGAAACCGATTTTGCCAACTGCGTAACAATTTACACTGCATCAATAACCTTGACATTCCTAAAAACAACAAAAATAAATATGTTAAAGTTCGTCCTTTGATAAACGCTGTAAGAAAACGGTGTTTACAGCTTCCTGTTGAGGAAATCGTTGCAGTCGACGAACAGATAATACCATATACTGGTAAATTGGCCATGAAGCAATATATTAAAGGTAAGCCGAATCCATGGGGTATTAAAGTATACGTATTAGCTGGAAAATCAGGAGCCCCGTACGATTTCTTTTTATATCAGGGACAGTCAACTGAATTAT
Organism: Thereva nobilitata; assembly: GCA_963855945.1. Classification (NCBI taxonomy): domain Eukaryota; kingdom Metazoa; phylum Arthropoda; class Insecta; order Diptera; family Therevidae; genus Thereva; species Thereva nobilitata. The sequence continues at coordinate 80,459,261 of OY979695.1, forward strand.
CAGAACATACCCGACAAATATATGGATTTGGGCCAGCAGTTGTAATAAAGTTAATTGAGAGACTATCTTTAAAGGGACACAAATTGTTCTGTGATAACTTTTTTACCTCATTTCAACTTTTTGAATACCTCAAACAAAAAGGAATAAACGCTGCTGGTACTATTCGCGTTAATAGGTTTGCAAATCCTCCTTTACTTGCCGACAAAGACAAAGCCTTTAAAAAACGAGGATCCTATGATGAAGTAATAAGTCGCAATGGTGATGTTGTCCTTATCAAATGGCAAGATAATAAATCTATACACCTAGCATCCAACTTTGTGGGTATTGGAGAAACGGATGTAGTGAATAGATGGTGTAAAAAAACGAAACAATATGTGAAGGTTCCAAGACCAGAAATTGTTCAAAAATACAACATGGGAATGTGTGGAGTGGATCTATTAGATCAGGACATTTCTTATTACAGAGTTTTTCTCAAATCGAAAAAATGGACACTTCGTATGTTCACACATTTTCTAGGTTTTTCTCTTGCATCGAGCTGGATAGAATATAAAAAGCAAGAAAGAGCACTGCAAACTCCCGGAAAAGAAATTTTAGATTTGCTGCATTTTCGACTAGAAATCGCCAACAATCTCTTGAACGTTGGACAAGCCAGTATTAGCAGGAAAAGAGGTAGACTTTTTTTGCTCTTCATAGTATACCTATTTATACATATTTATATAATGCTTATTCTTTTGCAAAGGTCGGCCTTCAAATAATACAACACCAAATGCATCGCCAGTTTCAACAAAAAGATTGAACGAAAGAAGGCCAAATAAAGAAGTCCAATTCGACCAGGTAGATCACCTACTTTATCATGATGGAAAAGGGGAGGGCACCCGTTGCAAACTAAATTGCAAAATTGGGAAATCTGGTGCACCAGGAAGGACGCATTTCTTTTGTGGAAAATGCAATGTGCATTTATGCATCACAAAAGAAAGGAATTGTTTTGAAAAATTCCACCAAAAATAATCTGATAAATTTCAAAAATTTTATCTTATTTCTCTTATACTAAAGACTGAAATGTAAATGTTTATTTCATATTTTTACAAATTGAATTGTTGTTTTGTTTCTGAAATTAAAGTAGAACATATCCAAAATTATTTTTTTCACTATTACAAAAAATTCCATAAAAATCTTAAATTGATACCAAATGTACATTATAATGTACGTGAAAAAACCTCGAAAAGTAACAAATTTTGGAAAAAATTAATGCCAGATTCGAAATCCTCACCCCCTTTTTAGTCAAAAAACACAAAAAGTAAATTTTTTGAACGGCGAAATCATAATTGTGCACGAATGGGTTAACGTTCTATTTGAATATTTAATACATGATTTGAGTTTGTGTGCGTGCATATTTGATCTTGCGCACTTCAAATATTTCCGTTAAATTTTTTGACGGGAGGAATTTATGAAGTTTCAAAAATTAGTGAGGTTATGGGTTCATATTTGATCTTGCGCACTTCATATATTTCGCTTGTGAGCACCAACGGAATTTTATAGCGGGTGAAGTTTGCATTCAATTCAATAATAAGTGAGGTTATGCCAAAATAATTTATACGACGTTTGCATATTTTCTAGAAATAAGTGAGGTTATGCGATGGATGATGATGAAGATGTTGTTCCACATCCACACTTAAAAATAAATGTGGTTGTGTGAAGTTGTTTACTAACAAAATAATATTTTTTTGTAAACCGGCGGTCCAATGGCAAATACTAAATATCTGGAAAAGGTATTATCACCACTTTGTTCAAACATTTTTACCACAAGATTTTGAAAAAAACAGTCTGATTATTAAATGGTTATGCACTTATGACCTGAAAAAAAATCATAAAATGAAAGGGCGGGATGTATAAATGAAACATATTTGGGTAGAATCCTCTGCACTTTAATGCTACCCGTTCCATAAACAACCACTGTTCGTTGGCTAAATAGCAACTAATTATAAACCGAAACCTCACATATATACCCCGTTTATGATTAGGTTGAAAAGTTGAGTCGAGGTTGAATTGAAATTTCGACCACCGTATATGATTCCGAGTTGAGTTCACTTTGGGTTGAAATCGGGTTGAACTGCCATCAAAACATAACCTCTTTTTGTTAATTCTTTTTCTATATTTCTGACTTCCTATACAGTTTTCCATCAAAATGGTGCATGGAATTTTGTTCCCGCATTATTTCTAACATAGTTTTTGTTTCCTGATGCTCCCAAACATTTCTTTTAGCCATTGTCAAAATTAAATTTCCTCTGTTTTTACATATATAGTTAATATAAAATAATTAACGCGATACAAAAACACCGAACACAAAACTAACGCCGAAGGCAGACTTCACGGATGGTAAAGAAACAAAACAAATGTCTCTTCAACCCAATTTCAACTCAACACGCGTTTATGAGGCGACATATCAACTCGACCCAGGTAGGAGAGCTGAGTTAGGTTGAATGGACCCAGTTTCAACTCGATCCCCGTTTATGACTAGGTTCAACCTAGGTTCAACCCAGGTGCCCTCCCCTTTTCCATCATGATAAAGTAGGTGATCTACCTGGTCGAATTGGACTTCTTTATTTGGCCTTCTTTCGTTCAATCTTTTTGTTGAAACTGGCGATGCGATGCATTTGGCGTTGTATTATTTGAAGGCCGACCTTTGCAAAAGAATAAGCATTATATAAATATGTATAAATAGGTATACTATGAAGAGCAAAAAAAGTCTACCTTTTTTTCCTGCTAATACTGGCTTGTCCAACGTTCAAGAGATTGTTGGCGATTTCTAGTCGAAAATGAAGCAAATCTAAAATTTCTTTTCCGGGAGTTTGTAGTGCTCTTTCTTGCTTTTTATATTCTATCCAGCTCGATGCAAGAGAAAAACCTAGAAAATGTGTGAACATACGAAGTGTCCATTTTTTCGATTTGAGAAAAACTCTGTAATAAGAAATGTCCTGATCTAATAGATCCACTCCACCCATTCCCATGTTGTATTTTTGAACAATTTCTGGTCTTGGAACCTTCACATATTGTTTCGTTTTTTTACACCATCTATTCACTACATCCGTTTCTCCAATACCCACAAAGTTGGATGCTAGGTGTATAGATTTATTATCTTGCCATTTGATAAGGACAACATCACCATTGCGACTTATTACTTCATCATAGGATCCTCGTTTTTTAAAGGCTTTGTCTTTGTCGGCAAGTAAAGGAGGATTTGCAAACCTATTAACGCGAATAGTACCAGCAGCGTTTATTCCTTTTTGTTTGAGGTATTCAAAAGGTTGAAATGAGGTAAAAAAGTTATCACAGAACAATTTGTGTCCCTTTAAAGATATTCTCTCAATTAACTTTATTACAACTGCTGGCCCAAATCCATATATTTGTCGGGTATGTTCTGATAATTCAGTTGACTGTCCCTGATATAAAAAGAAATCGTACGGGGCTCCTGATTTTCCAGCTAATACGTATACTTTAATACCCCATGGATTCGGCTTACCTTTAATATATTGCTTCATGGCCAATTTACCAGTATATGGTATTATCTGTTCAAACTAGCGCATGTCAAAAGCTTGCACATATAAGGTTTGTGGTGTGCCAACCTTAAAAGTTTATTAAGATAAATAAAAATGAACATAAAGGATATGATCATAAATTGCTGTAGTGTGTCGCCGGTATTAGATGAGTTTACAAATTGTAAACTCATCTAACTGGTCTTCTAACTCCCGGAAAACTTTCCAGGTAATAGTACAGTACAGCTGGACTGGAAAATCGGGGTATGCGCCCAAAAATTCTTGGAAGGATGATTTTTCATAAATCGTTAATGGAGCATAAAAGAAGCTTAATTCTAAATTTGAGGGAAATTTCGAGTGGACGTTTTTTGGAAAACTCAAAAAAAATTTGAAAAGCGTTTTTCTCTGAATCTACGCATTTTAGAGAAAAGTTGTTTAAACAAAAAATGTAGAGGACATTGTTACCTACAATTTGTTTCATAGAGGTCAGGCTGTACAACTTCAAATACAGAAGCTAGGTGGCGCCAAAGTTTCCAAAAAAGTGTTTTTTCGGTTTTTGTCCCAGAATAAATGGTTTTTTTACAAAAGTGTAAATCAGTAAATTGTTCCTCTTAAAAATGTCTACAACATTTATTTAAACTTTTTTTCCCTCCGACTTACCGTTCCAAAGTTATAGGCAGTAAATGCTACGCTGTGTAGTTAACGGTGCTATTGTTGCTAAGAAGCGTCCATTTTTCAGTTGCTATGCGAGTTTTCGAGAGTGTAAGCGTCAAAACTTTGCTCTTGTAAAATGAGTGTGTGTTTTTTTTTGTAAAAAGATTGTACTCAAATTAACCTGTGTGCCATCTGCAGAGCACAATTCTCACACTTCAGCACGCTATAACTTTGGAACGGTAAGTCGGAGGGAAAAAAAGTTTAAATAAATGTTGTAGACATTTTTAAGAGGAACAATTTACTGATTTACACTTTTGTAAAAAAACCATTTATTCTGGGACAAAAACCGAAAAAACACTTTTTTGGAAACTTTGGCGCCACCTAGCTTCTGTATTTGAAGTTGTACAGCCTGACCTCTATGAAACAAATTGTAGGTAACAATGTCCTCTACATTTTTTCTTCAAACAACTTTTCTCTAAAATGCGTAGATTCAGAGAAAAACGCTTTTCAAAAACTTTTTGAGTTTTCCAAAAAACGTCCACTCGAAATTTCCCTCAAATTTCAAGTTAAGCTTCTTTTATGCTCCATTAACGATTTATGAAAAATCATCCTTCCAAGAATTTTTGGCGCATCAATATTACATCTGTACTGTACTATAACTATACGTATTTTTTGGAGAAAAGGGTGGTTTTGGTTGAAATTTTGGTTAAAAAAAACCTAAATTTTGACTTTGATGACTCATTACTCTGGAAGTTGATAGGGTTGGACCTTGACTTTTACAGTTTTGGGAGTATTCTGCGCACACTGATACCTTACCCATGAAAATAGGTCGTAGGGTTACAAAAATACAGGGTTATATCGTCGTTGTCAAACCAATATCTGCTATGTGCACTTTTTGGTGATTTCGACCTTTTGACCATTATGACTAGTTTCTAAGCAAATTTTCGTATAAAAACACTTCTATATGACTCTAAGCATTATATAGTGAACTGTAGTCGCTAAAAAAAATATGTTTTGTGCAAGAGATGTCGCAGTATGTTACAGGAGAATGTTTTTTTCAGTATCTCAAAGTTATACTTTTTGCACATAGCAGATATTGGTTTGACAACGACGATATGTAAAACTCGAAAAAAAAACTTCAAAACGCCCTAGCGGCTAAACCCTTACGACTTCCCCCGCCCACCCATACGATTTTTTGTTCGTCTAGCCAAAACCTATCCACAGCCGGCCCCTTTGTAACATTATGCAGTACACCCTGTATATTGTACATAGATTGAATAAAGTTGTTTTTCTTTTGTAAAATTTTTTTTTTACTTTTTTTGTAAGTGTCCTCGTCGTGGTATTTAAAAAATTGGCAACCCTAATATATATATAGCTGTAAGGTAGGTTTAGCTGCCCACCGGGAAATATTAGACGTGTCTCCAACCGAAGCACAAAAGAATCGCTTTTATGCCACTGCCAAAGGAATCTCTTCATAAGCACATGTTGTCCCAGAGAGAGAATCAATATTTTTTCGAGTCATTTCATCAATGAACTGGGATGGACGTCAACGCAAAATAAAATTTATAAAGACTTTTAACTATAGCAGTAAGAAATCAAATCTAAAAAAAGCTTTTTCCTAGCTGCCATAAGGGAACCGAACCAATTGTGCTTCCTTCTGCATTCCTATTATAGTCCAGTAAATAAGCCGGAAAATACTGTAAAATGTGGAAAAGTTGATAAACCCAGCGGGAAATATTAGACGTGCTTCCAACCGAAGCTCAAAAGGATCGCTTTTACGCCACTGCCAAAGGAATCTTTTCATTAAGCACATGTTGTCCCAGAGAGAGAATCAATATCTATAACAATATATATAACTATAGCAGTAGGAAATCAAATCTAAAAAAAGCTTTTTCCCAACTGGCATAAGGGAACCGAGCCAATTGTGCTTCCTTCTGCATTCCTATTAATCGCTTTCGAATCGTTACAAATAAACTTAATTGAATCGCTTCTCCGCTAGCACATGCAATGTTAAAAAATAAATGTAAAGCAAGGCTAAGAGAAGCACTCATGTGCTTCAAAAGAAGCGATTCAGTACCTTTTCTAAATCGCTTCATTTCCCGCTGGGAACAGCTCCGATTTGAATAATTTTTGTTTGTACGTGTTCTTTAGACCCTCAGGAACATTCATCACCACTAACATCTGCCTTGCTATGGAAAATGAAAAAATTAGGGTAGTTTCCCACCCCCAAATCATTCCCAATAGTAAAAGTGATAAAAAAAATTTAAAATTCGAAATTTCACCTCGGAAAGCGTCTCTCGGGGGTTTTCGGGGTCGCTGATTACGAATCCGAAGTCAAAAATCGAGTGAGGGTGGTTGCACCCCATTAAAACCACCCCTAAGTGACAAAAATGAAGAAATTTTAAAAATTCAAAATTTCACCTTGGAAATCGCCTCTCGGGGGTTTTCGGGGAGCTGATTACGAATCCGCGGTCAAAAATCAAGTGAGGGTGGTTGAACCTATTAAAACCACCCCTAGAAGTGACAAAAATGAAGAAATTTTAAAAATTCAAAATTTCACCTCGGAAATCGCCTCTCGGGGTTTTTCGGGGTGGCTGATTACGAATCCGAGGTCTAATTACTACAATTCAACCTTTCAGTATGATATGCGCACGAATTTTGGTTTCAATGTATATAGTAGTGCAGGCGCTGGACGGAATTGAGTGTGCAAAATGTGAGGATCGCATTCCGTCAACAGATTTCCGTTGATAATAGTTGCCGGGCCATTTTTGGGTCTAATTTTTTTACACCCTCTTTTTTTATTAGCACCTCTACGGCTTCTGTGGCCCGCTTTTTGACGATGGATTTTGATGAAGCACCACAAAATAAGACGAAAATATTAATAAAATTTTTCGATATCACGCTTAGTTTTCGAGTTATTGACACTTGAAGTTGACTTTTTGAGGTATTTCCCAAGATTTAGAGTCCCGCACACTACAGACTTTCTATCGAGCGACAGTTTGGTCGGCTTGGATTGTAGCGCGCACACTGGGCCAACTAAACCGTCGGGCAGGGTTCTCACTTTACTGCTTTCGCAGTAGATCTACTGCAATTTCAAGAAAAATTTGGCGATCTACTGCCTACTGCACTTTTCATTTAAACTACTGCAAAATTCAATTAAATTTTAAATATTTTTAACTTTTCGTTTAGGTTTTATCTGGGTCTTCTGGTTCTTCGATTTTGTATGGGAACTCAAAAGCTCCTCAAAAGCTCTCAAAACCCAGTTCATTAAAAGAACACGGGGGATATCAGCATCACTCTTTATATGCTAAGTCTTCCACTCTTTCACAGAGGTCTCTAATGTTCTATGCTCTATCCTTATATGCATATGTCAGGTCAGTTCGTCATTTGTCATTTGTAGTCGAAACGCAGAACTTAGAATAGAGAAGAGAAGGAAGGGCAATTAATTAAAATCGGGGAAGCATTTCGGCAACACATATTCACAGCACTCCCATAGTAGTTGTGCAGTTCCCGGACAGTGGCGGTATCACATTTAGTCAAAAACCGGGAGGGGATTGCGTTTCTCAGCAACCATCCAAATGAGAACACATCACTTGGCTGAAAATGTTTGGAGCAAACGCGAACGAATTTCGGTACGCCTCTGTCCTGGAACTGCATGAAACCTATGAACATACGGTTGTTTCTTTTCTTTTAGAGCGAGAGGTTCTTTAATTTAAGTGCTTCCCTCCAATCCGTATACATGTACGCTATTTTCGGTTCCTTATCTTCTCTATTCTAAGACGCAGAAGTGAATTCGAATTTTTACTGCTAGGATGCGTTGCAGACTAGATGGTGAATTTCGGTTACATTTCATTTGCTGTTGGGTTAATTGTCCTTATCATTTGCAGTTAGGTGTTACGTTACGACTTGCTTTGAAGTGCAGAAGTGTATTGCAGATGCCATGGAGAAATATACTCAGAAGAGTAAGAATGCAGTGAATTTTTTATAATATTAAGTGTATTAAGTTCAATTCTTTTTAGATCCGAAAATAATCAAAAGAAAATAAAATATAACCAAAAATACCGTTGTCAGTGGGAAACCACCAGAAAGTGGTTAACTAGTCAAAGTGGTCGAGCATTCTGCAAGCTTTGCCGGAAAACTCTTGACAACAACATATCAAATGCAAATAGGCATTCCTCTTCAGGATATCATAAAAGCAAGGAGAAGGAAGTTAGGGGTCAAAAATCATTAAATTCTATTCTCGAAAGAAATAAAACTGAAGCCGCAAAGAAAGATTAGCAGCTACGCAATGAAATCATTATGGTGATGTATTGTGTGAGTAAAAACCTTCCATTTACAATAATGGATTCATTACCACTCTTATTTAAAACAATGAATCCAAATGAATTATTAGTTAGGTGTGGTGCAACGAAAAGTAATGAAATAGTTAGATTGATTGCTCAGTTTGCTCAAAGAGAAATTTGTAATGAGCTTAGGAGTAAAAAATTTTCTTTGATAATAGATGAAAGCACCGATATTACTGTAAAAAGGTGTTTAGTTTTGATTGTTCGTTTTTTCAGCAATAATGTAAACGATAGATTTTTCGGATTACTAGGATTAGAAGAATTTACAGCTACGAAGATTGCAGAATTGATAAAATCATATTTTGATAACTTTAACATTCCCGGCGAAAATTTAATTGGATTAGGGTCAGACAATGCATCTGTAATGAGAGGTGATTTAAATGGAGTCAGAATTCAGTTAAAATCATTAAATGAAAACCTTTTCTACCTTGGATGTACATGTCACTTTTTACACTTATGTATGTGCAAGAAGTGCAAGTAAAGAAATTCCTACGAATATTGAGTTTTTAATAAGGCGAATTTATAGCTATTTTTCTCACAGCTCTAAACGCCAAATTAATTTCAGAAATTTTCAAAAATACTTTCAGTTAGCTGATCACAAACTTTTAAAGTTATGCTCAACGCGTTGGCTTTCTATTTTGGACTCTGTTAATAGAGTTATTGAGCAGTGGACAGCATTAAAACATTATTTTATGCTTCTTTCTTACGAAGATAAAAAAGATACAAACGTTCTTAATATATCTGAAGAGCTCAATAATGAAAATAAGAGTTACCTCTTATTTTTATCATACATTCTTCAAGACATCAACAGAATTAATAAACTGTTTCAATAGGAAATTCCAATGATCCATTTATTATAACATATTATCAAAAATTTCTTTACCAGTCTTATAAGTAATTTCATTCAACCTAAATTTTTAAATTTGGAAGTTAATTTTGCAAACTCAGCATATCAATTATCACTTCATGCGATGTTTTTTGGTCTTGAATTTGAGAAACATTTACAGAGTGCTAATTTAACAAATGAAGCAATTAATCAATATATTAGAGTATTTAGATCCACGAAAAATACAAAAAGGTCATATGCCTTCTATTTTACCGATTTTGAAGGCATTTCCATTTAATGTGGTACCAGAAGAGGTTTAAATTCACAGTGGAGAGCTATAGAGTATACGATAAAAATATCATAAATGAAAAAGTTAAAAATGACATTACTGCATTCTGAGTGTATTTGATGAAAGAGGAAAATATGTTAGAAGAAAAATGTTTTAAAGAATTATCGGAATATATATTAAATTTGTTAATTTTGCCACATAGCAGTGCAGCAGCGGAACGACAGTTCTCAGAAATGAATATTATAAAATTTAAAAATTAAAAATTTCGATTAAAAATTAATACTATTGAAAATTTAATGTTTTGTAAATCTTTAATTAAACACGAAAAAATTTTTGAACCTGCTCTGAATTTATTAAAATACTTCAAAACTTTTAAATTTGTAGATGGGAGATACGAATCTATGCATTAAAATATTTTTTTTTAAAATTCAGTTTTTCATGTCAAAGTATAAATTGGACGTAGCTAAATATTAACCAGTTTAAGAGATTTGCAATTAAAAGTTAAAAACTTATTGATTTTATTAAAGAAAAGCTCGGAAAAGTCTTCAGTGTTCAACAGTTTTTACTTTTCTGTTTTTTTAACTTATGTACTGAATACATTTTTGTTATGAAGTAAAACTTTATATAAATCCACAAAAAATGTTATTCCTCTTAAAAAAAATTTCCTACCTACTACTACTGCATATTTGCAGATCTACTGCAGTTTTCCTTTTACAATTACTGCAAAATTTTTTTGTGAAGTGAGAACCCTGCCGTCGGGTTGATGGTGAGTGCGCAGACCATACCGACTGTCAGCCGACTGTTCTCGAAGGATTTGCTAGTTCGTAAGCGGCTTTTGAAGAGAGCGGTCGCATAATGAGAGTTAATACAATATTGTCCTGAAAAGTTATTATTGCTTTCATAAAACGAAGGAGAAGGACCCCAAAGTATGAAGCGAACTGAACTATCGGCTGAGTTAAGCCTGAACCAAATATGACGTGCCGTACCGTGACCGTACGTACCGTAACGAATGAACATGCAAATTCATTAAGCCAATTTAGGTCGGTGCCTTATGAACACTCATGTTCGTATGTTAGGGTATGTACGAATACGGTACGGCACGTCATATTTGGTTCAGGCTTTAGTCGACTAAACAATCGCCAAGTGTGCGCGCGTGGGAGAGTTCCATACTGATTAAGCAGTTGGGCGATAGTTTGCCGACACTTTAGTTTGAAGGCAATCGTGTAGCCCATCAAACTTATTTATCGGGCGATATCCAAACGTTGTAATGTGCGCACTTGCATACATCTTTATACTGATTAAGAGCCCGACCAAACTATCGGCCGATAGAAAGTCTGTAGTGTGCGGGGACTTATAGTTATATCACAGCTAGGATTTCCGCGGCACCGATATTTTAATTATGAATTTCGATAAAATACCCCAAAATAAGACGAAAATGTAGAACAATATTTTTCGATATCTCGCTTCGTTTTTGAGATATCGATTTTAGGTTTCTTCAAAAACATCCTACAGCGTTAATCGTTTCCAAAAATACTAACACAAATTACAAATTACGATTGATTTCAATTATATTTGTAGATTGTAAGCTCATTTTATGTACCTAGTTTTTTTGAAATTAAAGAAAACTTGAAAAACGATTTTATTACACTCGTAATTAATTTTTTCAATAATTTAACTACAGTAGAACTCCGATTATCCGAATCAATTGGGGATGGGGGCAGTTCGGATAATCAAATATTCGGATAATTGGATATAGATTGGGAATCAAGCAAAAAGAGGTAACATATTGTACATTGAAGAACAGAATTTATTAAGTTGTTATAAATTAAGCAAAAAGTAATCCATCTACTGAAAAAATGTTGTTAGAAGATATACATACTTATGTATAGTACCGGTAATATATAAAAATGAAATGTGTGGGCATGAACATTTAGCGAAAATTTTTTACTATCTCCCCGAAAATCGATTCGGATAATTGGCGATTCGGTTAATTGGCGTTCGGATAATCGGCGTTCTACTGTACATTGAAAACAAAATTCGTGCGCATGTCATATTGTTGTAATTAGACCTCGGATTCATAAATCAGCGACCTCCAAAACCTCCGAGAGGCGATTTCCTTTTTGTCACTTAGGGGTGGTTTTAATGGGGTGCAACCACCTTCACTCGATTTTTGACCTCGAATTCGTAATCAGCGACCCCGAGAGACGATTTCTGAGGTGAAATTTCGAATTTTAAAATTTTACTATTGGGAATGATTTGGGGGTGGGAAAACTACCCTATTTTTTTCATTTTTCTTAGCAAGGCAGATGTTAGTGGTGATGAATGTTCCTGAGGGTCTAAAGAACACGTACAAACAAAAATTATTCAAATCGGAACTTTTTATCAACTTTTCTACTTTTTCCGGCTTATTTACTGGACTATTAATCGCTTTCGAATCGTTACAAATAAACTTAATTGAATCGCTTCTCCGCTGGGACATGCAATGTTAAAAAGAAATGTAAGGCGCGGCTAAGAGGAGCACTCCTCTGCTTCAAAAGAAGCGATTCAGAACTTTTTCTGAACCGCTTCATTTCTCGCTGGGTGGTTTAGACCAATATGAGGCCCGATACTGCAGAAAAGCACACCAGTCGCAAGTAGAGAGGCGCGAGAATTCCCGGGAAATTGAAAGAAAATGTATTTCCCGTTTCCCGGGAAAAAAACTAAATTTCCCGGGAGAAAATTTATTGCTTGAAATCGTAAATTTTCTTGGAAAAATCTTGAAAACACTAACTATTTCAAGGTTTTACATTTAAAGTAAGTAACTGTTATGTCAAAATCCTTGTTTTCTATATAAAGCTAGCTGGAACCCGCTGCGCCTTGCTGCACCCATCATAGCGAAATAAAAAAAGTTTTAAAAAATATTTGGCAACGAAGATTTCCCATCCACGTAAGCGCCAAATGATTTAGGTGGAGCCATTGATGCAAATTACACTATCCACCACTCGATACTCGCATCAACACGGTTTGTGTATGATGCGGGTATTACAACACTAAGCATTCATTTTTCTGCCTCTTTTTCGTGTAGCGATTGTGATGCCGTTGAAGTTGTAACAATAAACCTGAATGAGAAGAGGAATTTCTCATAGTTTTCGCAGACCCCGAGTGCAATGATATATTTGTGTTAGTGTAATGGATGGGTGACATATACTTCCCTGCGACCCCTTTCCTAAAAACGAAAAGATGGATAGTATAACTTGCATCATTGCCATTTGTAACAGCACATCCCAGTGGCTTCTTTTTGAAATTTTAAAGCATGACAATATTGGCATAATTTATCCATTGGACCGGACCAATCACAACATTAAGGTGAATGCTGTAATAGTGGTATTTATTGTAATTGAATGCTTCCATCCTAAAATCTGACTGCTCTTAAAGCTTGAATGACGTCGGTCCACGGACATTAACTAATAGCAAACGTAAATAAAAACATTCATGTTGGTGGGATGCCCTGTATAAATCCGCCCTAAAGCATCCGTCGAGAAAATCAAAAATAAATTAAATGCAATTTGTAATGAACAATTTTATATTACATGTTAGTGTATAATGAAATATTTTTTTATGTTACGTTTTTTATATTGCTATGTTTGTTGCTTTCAAATAATTTTTTTTTATATATTATTTTTCTTATTACTATTTCATTATTAATATTTTTGAATTAAATTTAGTTGTGTGTTTTCTTAAATGAGTTTTTCATTTATTTTTCAACAGTAATTGTTCCTCCTAATTCCCATTTCACTCCTAATTTCTAATAGGTTTCATTTTTCCCGGGTTCCCGGGAATTAGGAGGAACAATTACTGTTCCTGTCCTTTTTTCCGGGAAACTGGAAATACATTTTGGAAGGACTCTCTACTTGCGACTGCTATCCTTTTCTACAGTATCGGGCCTCATATTGGGCTAAACCACCCAGCGAGAAATGAAGCGATTCAGAAAAAGTACTGAATCGCTTCTTTTGAAGCAGAGGAGTGCTCCTCTTAGCCGCGCCTTACATTTCTTTTTTAACATTGCATGTCCCAGCGGAGAAGCGATTCAATTAAGTTTATTTGTAACGATTCGAAAGCGATTAATAGTCCAGTAAATAAGCCGGAAAAAGTAGAAAAGTTGATCAACAGTTCCGATTTGAATAATTTTTGTTTGTACGTGTTCTTTAGACCCTCAGGAACATTCATCACCACTAACATCTGCCTTGCTATGAAAAATGAAAAAAACTAGGGTAGTTTTCCCACCCCCAAATCATCCCAATAGTAAAAGTAATAAAAAAAATTTAAAATTCGAAATTTCACCTCAGAAATCGTCTCTCGGGGGTTTTCGGGGTCGCTAATTACGAATTCGAGGTCAAAAATCGAGTGAGGGTGGTTGCAACTCATTAAAACCACCGCTAAGTGACAAAAATGAAGAAATTTTAAAAATTCAAAACTTCACCTCGGAAATCGCCTCTCGGGGGTTTTCGAGGTCGCTGATTATGAATCCGAGGTCTAATTACAACAATTTCATTATGATATGCGCACGAATTTTGGTTTCAATGTAGTTAATCCCGGAAAAAATGAACTTATTTTTCCCGATTACCGGGAACAAAAATAATCGGGGAAACGTGACTCTCTACGCAAGTGTGTAGACTAAAATTTTCATTGTATAAAGCTCGGCAGTTTCATGTATGTGCATAACAGGCAAATGGACAATATGTATAGTCCATCAATTATATTAGTAACATAAATGTAATTAAGAAATTTAAGTCGAATAAATGAATTGAATTGAATTAAATCCACGCATACCAAGCTTATCTTGTTCGTCTAACTTTGAACTTTCGAGTACCAAAAATTTTCCAATACCGGCTCCCCGCCTATAAGGGAAGAGGCCAAATGTTAGATTTGTATATTACAGCTCGGGCCGATGGCTGGAGTAGGAACTTGGACCCCTTAAGGAATCCCAGGCACTTTGATGCTTGTTTGGCGATTTAAAATATGTGGTTATTCCACCGCAGGTCTTTGGCTAATGTCATGCCTAGGGCATGGATCTGCCATTAGTTCTACACCATCCACTGAAACGAATGGGGAGATGTTCCAAGTTTTATTAGAAATAAAACATTACTTCGTTTTGGACACGTTGTCCTTGTTGATTGAATGGGACATAAGCCCGCTATCGTAGGCAGGATCTGGCGCGTGCTTGTCTTGCATTATCGAAGGAGTATGATTAACGCAGGGTACCGTCATCAGCTGTGAAGTGGGCTGAAAGGGACAAAGAGTATGTCATTTATAAAGATTAGATAGAGCGGGTGATAAAATCTGGGCGAGAGGCACACCGGCAAAGATGTTGTGGGGCTGAGATCTTACACCATCCTATAATACCTTGATTGAACGGCCGTAAACAAAACGCTCGATCCGTTCTTTAGAATCGAGTTAGTACCAATATCTCGGAGGTTAGCTAATTGACTTAAAAAAATTTTTTGCTGGTATTGGCAAGTGTAATACCCAGGACAGACAGCGCTCTTAAATTCTCAATTAACGCTAATCATTGTCAACTGCAGTGTGCGTCGCCCTGAGTTGTTAGTTAATACCACTGCCATATAGATATGGACTGTTAAATGAGCAAAATCCCATACAAAAAAGTGGCACCAAAAACTATTGTTGTCCTGCTTCCCCGTTAAAATCCAATGAACTGTAATCGGTTTTAAAATAAAAAAACAGTTCAGTGCATGTCAGCGATATCAACATAATTAGAAAAAAAAAATAGGTAAAAAAACTTTTAAGTTAAATGGTTTTATTTGAAATCATAAGCTGTACCAAAAACTAGAAAATAATTAGAACACAAACATGGACCTTCTTGAGATTCCGACGTCTGGTAAGAAATCATGCAATAGTAGCCGTGCTGTTTTCTTATGTCGTATGCCAAGGTACCCTTTGTGTCGCTGCGTCAACGGATTAAGTAATATTCTGGGACTTTTAACAGACTAAAATAAAAACATTGGGCGCATTTGAAATATATTGGTGGGCTTGGAAACACATTCTTCTAGACAAGTCGTTCTTATTTAATTATACAGTGGTTATACAGGTTTTTATGCGCCCCATGTTTTTATTTTAGTCTGTTAAAAGTCCCAGAATATTACTTAATCCGTTGACGCAGCGACACAAAGGGTACCTTGGCATACGACATAAGAAAACAGCACGGCTACTCACGGGAGCTCAATGTGTGGGCAAAATTTCATAAGAATCGCTTCAGTAGAAGTAGACGAAAAAGCTGTCGCAAGATTTGAACCAAACAAACAAATATACGAGGTGAAGCTAAATAAAACCATTAAAAATAGACAGGTATAGAGTTTTTTCTTCTTTCTCTCACTTTCGTTATTTTTAAAAGCTCGTTAAACAGAGGGAAATAACCACTGACATATAGATATGGACTGCTAAATAAGCGAAATCCCATACAAAAAAGTGGCACCAAAAACTATCGTTGTCTCGGTCCCCCTTCAAAATCCTATGAGCTTTAACCGGTTTTAAAATAAAAAACAGTTCATAGGCTAGTGTCAATGCGGATTTAAATGAGGAAAAAAAAATAAATTAATAGCAGGGAGGGACCGACAATGAAATGTCGTTAAGGTCATAACTAAAACAAAAAAAAATTTTTAAACTCGAAAAAATGGGAAATGGTAAAATGGGGATGCTATTTAGGGGTTGAAAACGATTTTTTGCGATTTGCGGTGAAACATGACCTCCTAGTGGAAAATGTTTAATACAAAAGTTGTAGAAAATAAAAAGATCTAAAACTTTTGTATTTAACATATTTTGACATAACCTCAAATTTTCGAAGAAAATGGCGGAAAATCGATTTTTCAGTTTTTAATTTTTTTCTCCCGTAAAAATAATTCAATTTACATGAAAATTTGTAAGAGTATATCTTGTGTTGCGTTAAATAAGCATGATTTTTTTTTTTTTGGAAAACGGATAGTTTTTCAGAAATTAACATTTTTCGAAAAAAATACCCTTATCTTGCACGAACAACTTTATTGATGTTTTTTTCGAATTTTGATATTCAATAAGTGCTCATTTAACCATTGAAACGTCTAGTTTGAAATAGTCTATGCATTTTGAAACTTTATTTTTATTTAACCGTTTAAAATTAAGAAAAACCGAACACCTGATTTTTCGCATCACGTACATATTTCTCGATTTTTTCAATTTTTTTCAAATTTTTTAATTTTTTTTGTTAATGAGGGATTAAATTTTAATGAATATATATGGAACTAGCAAAAACCCGCGTGCGTTGCAACGCCTTTTAATAAAAAAACTAATGTGTGCACAGTCCGGGATAGGAAATAGGTATAATGAAAAAAATAACAAATTTGCAAAACATAATTTAGGGCACACAACTCGACTATAGAATAATCTCTCACAGTCAGTATTTCCGACCTCCTACAATATCTAAGAGTTCAAAAGCAGGGTTAATCCGCACCTTCTTCAACAACCCCCCCAAACCCCCATAACCCTTAACCTATTCCCCCTTACTAAGCTCCCTGCTAGACATTGCGCCATGACGTGCAAACGACATAACGGACTGGTAGTACAAAGGGTGATTCCTGAGCTTGGCACCGCCACATAAAACAAATAAAAAAATTTAAAGTTACTTATAAAAAATGTGTTAGAACTTTTTTAAAATGCGGTGTTGGGCGCCACCTATCGGAAAAATTGTGTGCTACATGCACAACAATCACATTCAGAACACGTGCCTCATCCTGTGCGGAACTTGCCCAATAGCGTCCTCAACATTTTGTTCCCATTTGTTTATTGAGTTCGATATATTCTCTGTTTTAATTTTCATCAGACCTATCGATCATTTGCGGAGATGGCAAACCATAATCTTCACAGTATTTCCGCAAATTGAAAGAACAATATCTCGCCGTGACAGCATTTCATTCGCGTTCCTTCGATTATCGAGTCATGTTTTCGGTCTAACCCGACAGTCGGATAATAGTGAAAAGTATGCTAAACGCCTAAGAAGATTCTGAATCATCCCGTGAAAGTCCTAAAATCGGGTAACCGTTCCGAGCTTTGAGGTTTACAATTGGAATGATAAAAAAAGTTTCCACTGGCTTTTCTGCGACTATCGGATCAAGTTTTCCGCCTGAATCAATAGTCGGAACCGAGTGAAGCCTAGAACATGCCCAAGAAAATACTGAATCTTCCCGTGAAAATTCCATCGCAATCGGATTAGCCGTTGTTGGTACGTAGGTAGCTAGGTTGTTATTATATACTGGCTGGAGCAATAAAAACTTTACATTCAAAATTATTTTTTACTTTTTAGTTTATTTTAAAATAAAAGCGTATTTTTTAGTTTTTTTAGACTATATTTTTTATTTTCTACTTTTTAGTCTATTATATGTCTTCCACCATTTTGTAGTGACCGTCATATTATATTGAAAATGACGGCACACCGCTTACTGCACTATACTCGCTTTCATTTGTTGCCCATACCGAAGAATAATCCGCCATTTTGTGCTGGCCACCATTTTGAATTTTGAATGACCCCACATAGCTTATTGTAATCTACTTATCTTACCCTTTCATTTGATATCCATGTCGGGGGGTCCGGGAACACAATTGCAAAATTCAGCCGCCATCTTGGAACCGCCATGTTGATTTTTTTTCAAAAATGGTTAAATTGCATTGTCACGCGAACTATACATATGAGCAAAATTTGAAGTTGATCGGTTATATGGAAGTGGGTAAAAATCAAGTTGCAAGGTTCAAGTTTTCGGTCTAATCTGGTAGTCGAACACGGTAATCGGGCCCGATAATCGGATCCGATAGTCGGATCCTAGTAAAAAAATAGCCTAAAACATGCCCAAGAAAATACTGAATCTTCCAGTGAAAGTCCCATCGCAATCGGATAAGCCGTTTCCGAGATTATCCCGGACAAACAGACAGACAGACATACAGACATACAGACATACAGACATACAGACATACAGACATACAGACAGACAAAAATTTTAAAAATACTTGATTTCGTGTTAATATCGTGTAAATAACCATATGAACTTAGAAAATGACAATTATTTTGAAATCACAGACAGACACTCCAATTATATTTATATAGATATACATATAAATTTTAAAATAATTAAAAGTCGAATGTGGCAGTTATTAGCCGTGTTCCTTTTCTACTTTTAAGTACTCGGGAGTAAAAAATTAAAGGAACGCGAAATTTGTCGATTTGAATAAAACATATGAATTCTCTGCGAGAGCAGGAGTAGTTCCAAAAAAATACGAGTAAAAAAGAGCAGAAAAGGAACAAGGCTATTATATATAAATTTCATAAAAAATGTGGTGTACTTTGGCAATTATCGCTTTTTTGAAATTTAAGTACTATAAAGTTATTTCATACTCCCATACAATGACGTGCTTTAGAAATGTATTAAAAAAACGGTATATAGGAGGCAATTTTTTTTAAAACCAATTTATTATACAGATAAAGATATACAATAGCCGTGTTCCTTTTCTACTTTTAAGTACTCGGGAGTAAAAAATTAAAGGAACGCAAAATTCGTCGATTTGAATAAAACCTATGAATTCTCTGTGAGAGCAGGAGTAGTTCCAAGTAAATACGAGTAAAAATGAGCAGAAAAGGAACACGGCTATTATATATAAATTTCATAAAAAATATGGTGTACTTTGGCAATTATCGCATTTTTGAAATTTAAGTACTATAAAGTTAAATAAAAAAGTAACGGTGCATGAGTGCCAACTTTTTTTCCAAAAATAAATTGTCCACATCGAAAAATACAAAATGTGTAAATTTCATTAATATTGGTGAAATAATATGGCGATAATTGCATTTTGAATTTTTGAAATTGCACTTTGAAGTGGAATTAGAAGATAACGGGACTTGACCGACATTTTTTATTAACATACCTGAGTTGTACATAAATGGCCGTGTCTCTTTTCTGGTCTTCTTTACTCGTATTTACTTGGAACTACTCCTGCTCTCATAGAGAATTCATAGGTTTTATTCAAATCGACAAATTTTGCGTTCCTTTAATTTTTTACTCCGGAGTACTTAAAAGTAGAAAAGGAACACGCCTATTAACTGTAGTTTGTGTAAAAATTTCATCAAAATCGGACGGGGAGGAGTTAATCTGAACATTTACCATTTGGAATAGTAAGAAACAGGAAAGCACAATGAAATCACATTGAAAACGTTGAACACATGTACTAATTGTTTTCAAATTCGGAAGGATCAATGACAGCAATTAGGATTATTCTTCATATGAATACTTCAATTCCAAAACTGCTTTCTTCCATTTTTAAAAATCAGTAAAGCAATGGCGGTTTCAACCTCTAAACCATGGGTGGCAAATAGGGTGATTCAAAATTTCAAAGGAAAAACAAAAGAAAGAAGATTAAATTTTGTCAGTGAGATATTTGTTTCTATTTTCTTTTGCTTTAGCAAGTCAATCTCAATATTAGTATTTGCACATAGTAGTTCGTGGTGTAAGTTTTCGGCAGCTAAATGACGCTATATTTATTTTTTGTAAATTTCATTTTCGGAAATAACGGTGGTTTGCAAATGTAAATTGAACCAAAAGCGCTCACAATTTTTTGTGTCAGACATGTCAAATTACAATACTTTTCTTTTGTCACATTTTTTCTATAAAAATCAATTTTTGAATGAGATGCCTGCTTGCTAAATCCGAGTAAGACTAAATAAATGGGAATAAACGCTAAGGCTGGTCTCACACTGCAGCAGATTCGGCCGAATTTTTTACGGCCGTATTGAACCAAATTTCAACTTTAAATTCGGCCGAACTTTAAGGCTTAATTTTCATCTTAAATGCTAGTTGTTTCATTTTAAATGGTCACACATATAAATATATCCTAAATAAAATAAAAGAAAGATTAATAAACATTTCTATGGAGCGCACTTCCATTATCAAGTTCAAATCTGATCGGATAAAACCTACGGACGTCAACGGCCGAAAAACCGGTGTAATGTGCGAATGAGAATAGCAAAATAATTGTTTGAAAAATTCGGCCGAATGGGCTGCAGTGTGAGAAAAGCGTTACACCATTGAACGTGCGTTCATTAATTTAGCCTGCATGACGGTGGCGTGGAATTGGTAGATAAATTTTGTTACCTTGGTAGCATTATTACCAAAAAAGGCGGGATGGAAGAGGACATCAGTTCCAGAATAAATAAAGCAAGAAGCACATATACATGCCTGTTTCGTATTTGGAGATCGACGTAGATCTCAGCTAGCACAAAATTGCGGCTGTCGCATAAAACAGAGGCCACAACTGTCCGGCAACTGTTTCCGCCCTATGTCTACGAGGGATTAAAAAAAATATTTTGTTATATCGTGTTGATTCTAGCGGGCCGCAAAATTTCCGACGAAGGGCTGCGCGTTGGCCACCGCTGCTCTAAACCAACTTCTTTAACCAATCTGGTCCGAAAAATTCCGGGTGGATAAAATACTCACCCGGAATTTGAGCAACGAGCGTATGACATAATCTTTTTATATTAAAATTGTACACAATTATTGAATAGCTCACTTTAAGTTTCATTATACTCAATTTATATAAAATCCAGTATTCCTAGAAGATATGCAAATAATGGCCATGATTCTTATTAAAAAAATTTTGTATAGACAATTGTGTATTTTTGTGCTCCGATTACTTTAACGCTTATTTTCTTAAACGGTAAAGTTAAAAGTACCCGGATAGCATTTAAGGCAGGTTTACATCCCAAGAATAAAGTGGAAGAGCAAATCTGAGCTCCTTTATCGCAAAGATGGTTCTATCTCTGTTTCACCAACGTGGCAACAGAAAACGGCAACCTCAAAGTAGGGCTCTACTCTACTTAACGAATGCATAGACCGAAAAAAGCTTTTATTTTCGTTAAATTTCAATATTCTAATGCCTATAAATATGCCAATTTCCCTAGTTTTTGCATATTTACCTTGTTTTCGACAGTTTGAAAAATGCGTTAATTTTTTTAACTCAAAAACGAAGTGAGAAATTGTTTGAAACTAATAAAATTGTCTTTTTTTACTACACATTAATTTAATATAACTATCTAAAAGGCTTTGCAGCTTATTAAATTGTTTCCTCTGCGACCGTGTTAAACATTTTACGTTTGACAGTTGTAAAAAGTTTCGAGCTTTCGAGAAACTTTGCGTTTGCGTTTTGTACAGGGCCACTTTGTTCTTCCACTTTATTCTTGGGATATACACTCGCCTTAATAAATAAAAACTTGCGGCGGTGTTGAAAGATTTTTATTTTCAAGCGCGAGTGTTGTTTTCCCAAGCGGTCGCCCATATGAGTACGAATCACGTCAAATGCTGCTTATACCGGAGACAGACTAGAAACTTAATCCGGATTATGACGTCAGAATGACGTAGACCCATATAAAAGATATGAAAATAAAATGGAGTCTACGTCATTTTGACGTCATAATCCGGGTTAAGGGTACTAGTCTGTCTAGGGTATTACCTCCGCAATCGAAAAGAACCGGTCTAAGTATGCTAAAGACAGCCTTCAATGCAATCAACATAATTGTCTGAAATATGAACAGCAATAACTAAAGCTTTATTAGTAAAATTAAGCTTTTAAAAAACTTTCCGAATACGTAAGGCGTAAGGGATTGTCCCATTTCATTTGTAATGAGGTTTGCCCTTATGAGAAACTGATAGGGCATACCTCACTTCAGTATCGCAGATTTTTTTCTTTCTGTGGTACGCATGAGTAATCTAAGGGAAAGCCCTCTTTCGGCATGCTCCTTATTTGCTATAGGGGGTCTCATCGAGAACCGACCGGGAAATCCCTCTTTCGGCATGCCCCTCATTTGCCACATGAGGCCCACACGCTGCCTGAGGCATGCCCCTTTAAATGCTAGCCGGATATAAGTTTTTTCGTGCTACACATTCTCCCCGCAAATCCCAATACATTAGAAATAAAATAAAAAAATATCCGACGTTTTTCAATTAATAAGATTATTCGTGTGTTATGCGTTTGAATAAGTATTTGCTTCAAAGAAGTAATTATACAAATATAGTATTAACAACATACATGCGGAACACACTTACTGCCAAGTCTGGCCGAGGCCTGCCGAAGATCGCCCGAAGTGGCGACCGACAAATTTTCGTTACATCGGGGGCGTTGAGTTGTAGAATGTCACATGTTTTACCTGCAGTATTTTTTTAAATATTTTCTTTGTTGTAAAACTCCTTAGACATAGGATTCACTGGATCTTTGAGAGATGTCCCTGTTGGGTCAGATAATAGTCAAAATCGTGAAAGTAAGTATACAATGTATACGAGTTACAGCAATAATTATGAAACTTTTGCGACCCTATGGCCTTTTCTCGTGCGATTCTTTCCCGCTGATATTTATCTCACAAGACCTAACACTATTTAATCCAATTTTCTAGAAGTCTTCAGTGCCGGTTATTTTTAAAAAATGGGCGAAAGACTACGCATGACTTCAACTTAAAACAACAAAGCGATTTGCACTATATGCATCGAAGCGTGCGAGATGAAGTTAATAGCCAATTAGATTCGCGTGCTATCGCATCCAAGTAGGGTTGGTGAGGGATTCTACAACTGGAATCATGGACAGGGGGGTTAGAGTTTCATGCCACTAGTTCTCTTCATATAGACTGCCTTGAAGCGTGAAAAATGTTGATAAGGTCAGTTGGGGTCAGACAAGGTCTTTCTCTGAGAGGAGCCAACAACTATGAAAATTCAACATACATTTTCAAAGGCTCGAGCTGAAGATGTGCTGAACTGGCATCATGGCTGCAAAGAGATGATCGCAAATGGCTCCATGAAGACTGTAAGAATAAAATTCGGTTAAACTGTACTATAACCCGACCCACCTCCGATTTTTTTGAAATTTTTTTTATTTATGTATTTTGGCCTGTAGAATCCATTCTTCGAAAAATAAATTGTCGCTCACTTACCGTTTTCGAGTAATTAATTTTTAAAGTTGGGAAAATCCGGTTAGCAGAAAACTGATAAGTTTAACCTTAAAAAGGGGGGTATGGGGCGGTAGCCCCCCAAAATCGGAAAGTTTAACCTTAAAACGGGGGGGTATGGGGGCGGTAGCCCCTCAAACGGGGGTATGGGGGGCAGATCCCCCAATCCATAAAAGGAGTACTTAATTTTTCTATTACACATTTTGTTTCAGCAGAACATATAGGATGATTTGCAGTTTTACTTCCAACATTAGTGTTAATTTCACGATTTTGCTGAATCCTTGCGCAGGTAGACCAATGGTAAGATTCAACTGAGGAGCTCCTAATTTTAGAAGATCCAAAAGAAAATTCTGCAGTTTTACTTTGAACATTAGTGTTAATTTCACGATTTTGCTGAATCCTTGCGCAGGTAGACCAATGGTAAGATTCAACTGAGGAGCTCCTAATTTTAGAAGATCCAAAAGGAATTCTGCAGTTTTACTTCGAACATTAGTGTTAATTTCACGATTTTGCTGAATCCTTGCGCAGGTAGACCAATGCTAAGATTCAACTGAGGAGCTCCTAATTTTAGAAGATCCAAAAGGAGATTCTGCAGTTTTACTTCGAACATTAGTGTTAATTTCACGATTTTGCTGAATCCTTGCGCAGGTAGACCAATGCTAAGATTCAACTGAGGAGCTCCTAATTTTAGAAGATCCAAAAGAAGATTCTGCAGTTTTACTTCCAACATTAGTGTTAATTTCACGATTTTGCTGAATCCTTGCGCAGGTAGACCAATGCTAAGATTCGCCTGGGGAGTTCCTAATTTTAGAAGAACGTATAGCATTTTACTCGGTTTTTTTTCTTATGAATATTTTTGGTGTAATATATTCTATTACATTCAAAAAACAAAGTTTTTATATTTATATTAATAATATTTTCACAATTTCGTCATTTTATTAATAGTCCACTCAGTATTTTCAGTTTAATCAACAAATAAATGAAATCTTCAAATTTATTAATTAATAATAAAAATTCATGTAATTTCATTTTGCCTTTTATGTTAATTAATTATCATTTTCAATAATTTTTAATAACTACGTCACTGAACTTTAAATTGAAAATGATACATATTTAATGGTACCGTTATAACGGTTAAAATTTTCGTCGTTCTCTTATGGTAACAAATTGATTAAATTGTTTGATTTTAGAACGTGGTTATTTCAAATTATTGAGTTTTAATTGATAAATATTAATAAAAGTGAAAAATATTAGTTCTTATGTAAAATTATTGAGTGATAATTGATTAAAATTGTAGCAAAAATGAAATTGCACGAATTTTTTAATAATAAAAGGGATGATTTAATTCATTTTTTGATAAAGTGTAAACTATTGAGTGGGGAATTAAAATGCCCGAAGTGCAAAAATATTATAATTATAAATTTAAACCCGTTGTTTTTTGAGTGCAATAGAAAATATTACATTAAAAATAAAAAAAGAATCAGAGTGAAATGCTCGTTTTTGCAAAGTGCGAAAAAAAAACATGGTTTGATAAGAGCAAACTATCTATTGAAAAAGTTTGCATGTTTGTTGCTTATTTTTTAATGATAAAGCCCCGCGCCATCATTTTTTAAAAACTCAGTTAAATTTGAGTGATAAAACAGTAGTGGATTGGCAGAATTTTTGTAGGGAGGTAAGATAATTTTTATAATCAATATTTACTTGTATAAAAATATATAATATATTTTATAATAAAATGGTTTATATTTGTAATTATTGTAATACGGTGTGCATCTACTGGGTTAATTTGCAAAGGAAACCAATTGGAGGGCCAGGAAAAATAGTTGAAATAGACGAGGCCAAAATAGGAAAAAGAAAGTACAACAGAGGAAGGATTATTGATGGAAAATGGATCTTTGGGGGCATCGAACAGCAAAGTGGCCGAATATTTATAGTACCTGTCCCCAACAGAAAAAAAGAAACATTGTTGGAAGTTATCCATCAATATATCCTTCCTGGAAGTACAATTATGACCGACAGTTGGAGGGCCTATGAGTGTTTAGGGAGTGAAGTGGTTAAACTCGAAAAATTTCGTTAACCCAGTCACAGGTAAGATATTTTAAATAGTAATATTAAAAATTTGAGAATTATATACATTTTTAATTTAAGGTGCACACGCAAAATATTGAGCGGCTTTGGCGCGAAGTCCGTTCAAATATACCAAGATATGGCACGAGAGATGCCCATTTAGAAGGCTATTTAGCCGAGTATGTTTTGAAAAGAAAACATAAAGTGGGGAAAAGAATTATCAAGTTTTTTAAAATTATTGGGCGACTTTATCCTCCACTAACTGATTAGTTTGTAGCAATAATATGTATTTCAATTTTGTTTCCGTAGATAAATAATTGTTTTGTTTTTGGTAAGTACTGGATACTAGTATTAAATATTTATTTTATTTCATATAATTTATCCTTTAGAAAATAAAATTCAAAAAAAATAATTTGGGAATATTTTCAATATGGCGATTAACACTTATGTACTAACCGACTTTGTGCAACTTTAAAAATTCATTACTCGAAAACGGTAAGCGAGCGACGATTTATTTTTTGAAAAATTAGTTCTACAGACCAAAATACATATATAAAAAAAAATTTCAAAAAAATCGGAGGTGGGTCGGGTTATAGTACAGATTTACCATTACATGCATGACATATATTTCCCTGCGACCCCTTGCCTAAAAATTCGGTTTGGGTATGGGGGTAATAAACGAAGTGATGGATAGTGTAACTTGCATCATTTAGATTCGTTAAGGGGCCTGTTCAGAGACCAAAACCGCCACTACCTCACTGGTTTTTCAAAATGGAAGGAAGTAGTTTTGGAATTGGAGTATTCATATACATTATAATTTATTTTTATATGATTTTTTAGACCTAAAACCAAAAATATGATTTGAATAGTTCCAGTATTGTTATATTTACTACATTGTCAAAGAGAGCGGTTAGGAACGTAACCAAATGGAATGCAAACTAACATCTCACAAACAAAATTACAAGTAACTCGGTTGATTTTTATATATCTGTCTATTTAGCATTCAGTTGTTAAACATAGCCCTGAAGGTTTCGTTTATTCTTGGGTCTGTTCAAGATTTCTGCTATAGCAGCTATTAGCTGCTTTTTTATGCTTTTCGTTGTTCAAAACAGAAAAAAAGCTGCTACCAAAGCAGCTTTTTCTGTGTCCAAGATTTGAAAAAAGCTGCTCATGTAGCTGCTTTTTGTTGCTCGCAGTTTCGAGTGTAGCAAAAAAGCAGCTATTTTAAAACTTATATGTGTGCGTAACTGTCATTTGGAAATAATTAAAATGACTGGTTCAAATGCTGTTTTGTTTGGGCTAATAATCAATAATAAATTACGGTATTAATTAAATGTGATGCAAGTGGTAAATATTTCTTTGATAAATCAAAGGAATGGACATCATGATACACCCATACATATGTTCGACTAAAAGCAGCTTTTTTGTGTCCAAGATATCATAGCAGCTTCTTACTGCTTTGGAGAATTTGACAGCTTGAAAATAGCTGCTACCAAAGCAGCTATAGCAGAAATCTTGAACA
The DNA here is from genome assembly GCA_963855945.1 of Thereva nobilitata. NCBI lineage: Eukaryota > Metazoa > Arthropoda > Insecta > Diptera > Therevidae > Thereva > Thereva nobilitata. Next base: position 80,486,494 of record OY979695.1, read on the forward strand.
GAGCCCTTATTATCATAACAAAATTCGATTTGAGCCCTGCAAAAATATATATAAACCTGACAAAAGTTTATATTTTTGACAACACATACGTCCAATTAAATCAAAAGGTTGCTAAAAAGCAATTTGCACATAAAATAAAAATAAAAAATATATGTAATTATTGAAAAATTAAATTAAAAAATATTTTTAGAGCTTTTTACCTGAAAAAGCAGTAACTAAAAATTCAAAACAAAATTAGTTCCTGTTTTTAGAGCAAAACAAAGAAAATTCGGGTTTTTCCAAATTGTCAAAAGAAGCAGCACTTTAAATATCAAAGTGAATATATGAACTTTGTAAAGAATGTATAGAAATATACACGACAGAAATCAAGGCAATGTTCAATTTTCCGCGACCTTATATAGACTTGGGTTGGCTTTTAACAGCAGCGAGAATATGAAGGCACATACCGAAATAGAACATTGCGGAGAACCAGCTACACTCGGTGATCTTTGCACTGTCACCAATGCCATATTCTCTTTAAAATCGTTTTTATAGACACATACTTTCTATTTAAATTTTTACTACTTCAAAAACACCTTCAAGAAATGAACCGAAAATTACACGAAACAACACAAAACACTCTAAAAGGACGCCATTTTTCATTTCCGCTGTCACTGATCCAGAAATGGTATAAAAATAATTTGAGCAATTCGACCAATAATAATTGTAATAGTCCGTTACAAAATGAGCAAACTCATTGAACAGGGTGCAGCAACGTTTTACGAAAGATTTGTTGTCACTAGCACTGTTAAGGGGCCTATCCACTAGCGAGCATGCATGACACAGAAGAACGAGCTTTTAGATAAACGGGGAAGTGGAGATGATGAGGGGCTTCATCTCCACTACCCCGTTCATAAGCTCGTTCTTGCATGTCATGCATGCTCGCTAGTGGATAGGCCCCTTTAAGCTGGAAACAAATTGAAACCATAAGCGTTCAGTCTGAACCAAATATGACGTACCGTAACGTAACCGTATGTACCCTAACGTACCAACATGAGTGTTCAAATGGCAATGACCTAAATTGAATTAACGAACTTGCCGAATGTAAGAAGATGAATGTAAGAAGAGCACAAAACGTAAGCTTCCGTAAGCGGCATCTGCTGAGCACTTTTAAGCTATTTATATTTCTTCTACAACTTAAATAAACCGCTTAAATATGCATTTACGGAATTCATTTGTCACCTTAGATTTTCATTTAGGGCTATCTGTCAAAGTGCCGTAACTAAGCTCAAATTCGTTCGTATTTCTTACGGTCCGGCATGTCATATTTGGTTCAGGCTTTCATTAGCGAAATCTCAAAAGACGTTAATAACGTTAGTATGGTAAACACATTGAACGGTCATCAGAGTTCGCCAAACGTCAAAATAAGAAAATATTGGAGACTTCAAATGTTTATTTTTATGAAATTTTTCATTTCTTACTGCATTGAAGTTCCGTGAAATTAATACCTGTGACACACTATACTTTTATTATGATGGTAACTTTCATTATGATGGTCAAGGAAATGATGGGGTGACACATTACACTTTACTTTCATTTGCATGTGGCATATCAAGTGAGGATATAAACCTGCGTGTTTTTTTGCTTTAATTTTAAGCTGTTTTAATTTGGAATATTCAAAAAAATATTTTTTAATGAAGTAAAGAAAACATCGTTGCAAATTGTTGCTTAACTAACGTGAAATCAAATTATTTTATTTTAAAATGTAGTTTCCAATTTCCTAACAGACGTCACTTAACCGAAATTACAGTCCAAATGAAGGTAAACTACTTTCATTTTGGACTTTCATTATGGTGGGTTTTTGCCACGATAGTGAAGGTTACTTTCATTATGATGGTATATGTATCACAGGTATAATTCTCGTCGAAATTAATTTCATTAAAAGAGCCCATTATTCAAAACAGCCCAAGCTGACAATTACAACAATGTCACAACTGCCAGAAACGTCAAACAACGCAGAAGTACGTTAATCAGAATAGAAATAGAGTCTATTCCAGCGCTGATGAACGCTGATAGCCCTGCAATCTGTTCACTACAATTAGGTTGTGTGTATTCATTTTAATTTAGACATTTGTCAGCGCTGATGAACGCTTATGAACATTCAATCTGTTTCCAGCTTTACGCTACACGGGATCGCGAGATTTTTGACAGTAAAGTTTAATAGTGGGGATAAAATTGGGAAAAAAATAAAAATTGCCTGCAAATAAAGTAGACCATAACCTAAAAATCACTTATGTCTTAATGGCATAAAACTATAAATTAATAAATTAATTAATAAATTATTCCTGTGACCATATACCATCATAATGAAAGTAACCTTCATTATCGTGGCAAAAACCCACCATAATGAAAGTTCAAAATGAAAGTATTTTACCTTCATTTGGACTGTAATTTCGGTTAAGTGACATCTGTTGGAAAATTGGAAACTACATTTTAAAATAAAATAATTTGATTTCACGTTAGTTAAGCAACAATTTGCAAGGATGTTTTCTTTACTACTTTAAAAAATATTTTTTAAAAATTCCAAAATAAAACAACTAAAATTAAAGCAAAAAACACGCAGGTTTATATCCTCACTAGGGATGGGCGATATTAGAGATATTTCGATATTGACGTCGATGTCAATTCAATTCAATTCAATTCATTTATTCGACTTAAGTTTCTCAATGGGCATATTCACACGGTGCCATAATTGTGGTGAGTAAAACCGGTTTTATTCAACTCCTAGCAACTCAGACGGGGCGTAAATGAGTGTAGTAAATTTGAATGCTATACAGGAACCTTTAAATGTATTGCAGATGAAATTTACTTGTTAGAGAAAAACAGAGCTAAAGAATGCAAGAGATAGAAGTAACTTTTTATATGTTTGCTAGTTTTCACGCGTTTTGTTTTGCGTGAAAAATGTTTCGTTAAGTTCTTCCGCTCCCTTCCCTCTCTCATCTATAAAACCGGTTTTAGGCGCCATGAATGTGCACTGTGTGAATAGGCCCAATTACATTTATGTTATCTTCTAGTTACTAATACTAATATAATTGATGGGCTATACCATAACATTCTATATTTACAAGCCATGAACAAGAATCTCAATTGATAGAATCGGACCACCAAATTCTCCCAAATTCTCCAAATTACACTAATAACATAACGTGATTTCACCGAGTTGTGGTCCGATTGAGCGGAAATTCGCTCTCAATATTTTCCTTGTTCATGGCTTGTAATATAGAAGGTTGTGACTATACCAAAGCCTTCTACATTTACAAGCCATGCACAACGAAATCTCACACTCACATTCAAAGAAAATGGGACTTCAATTTATCTGACAGAATGGACTTCAGTCAGAATGGACTTCAATTTAGCTGTGAGGAAAGCAATTTTTTAACTTAGTTTTTGCAATAAAAAGTGGTAAAATATTGTATTTTATCACTTTTTACTGCACACGGATTATCAGTGATAAGTTATTTAGTGATCTGAGTTTATAAATTAAAAAAAATTGAGTGGTTAAGTGTATTTTAAGAGTGTTAATTGATTAGGTGACATTTTTGTTTACATTCGCGGTGGTTTTTTCGTGTTAATTTAGGGAAAAAATGTTGAAGCAAAACTCGTGGCGTGTAGATGAGGTCAATGACCTGATTTACACGACACGTTTTTTGCTGCATAAAGCACGAGGTTTTTGGAGAAGGAAGCTGAGGGACCGAGAGGGACTGCTATCACGGGTAGACTAGGGATGGTCAATATTCATCAATGTTATCGAAACATCGATATTGAGCGTGAAAACATCGATTTTTAACAACGATATTAAGCCCTCTAAAACATCGATCCATCGATGATGGGAACACATTTCGATGTTTCCACATTTGTTTGTTGTAAAAATTAAATTGAGCTTCTGCAAGCCTTCATTAAAGTTAAATTTCCAAACGACTTTTAAAATGTTAAAGCTTAGTACGGTGATAAGGCAAAATTTTGCCATCCCTTTAAAATGCATGTAAAAAACCTTGGCAAAATTTTGCCTCAACCACGGCCAAATTTTGACAGCGCAGCAGTACGCCGTTCGGGCAAAAACTTTGCCACAATAAGCATACTTTCAAGATTTTCTAGTAGATGGATTTTTTAAGTGTGGAGACTTTTACTTGTCAAATTTTTGACTCCAGAAATTATCTGGTAATTTTTTGTTGGCAAAAAGTTGGACCGTTGGATTAAAAAGTCGAATGCAGCAGTTAAAATTTGTTTAAAATGGAAAAGGAATATTTATTTGTTTTATAATGAAAAGACTAATTAGGTAAAGAAAAAACTTTTTCTACGCCTCTGTTAGAATACAGGCATTCTGATATTACTTTTAGTTACGGAATTAGCAGCATTCCACACTCGTGTGGAATATTCATTCCATCACTTCTTATGGAATGACTACTATTGGCGACATCTGTTCGTCGTAATCCAAGAAAATGATTTATTAATTAAAGACAAAAAGATTTATTAATTAAAGAGAGAAAAGGATTGTTTCAACAATAAACAATCAATGATGTTCCGCTAGAAAATTTTTGCTTTAAATAAACAATTTAATTATTAAATTCCAGATAATAATAGCATTTTTTTAAAAAAAATTTGCGGCGGCCATCTATTAATAAATTATTAAATTACAAAATGGTTATAAATGAACACTCCCTAGTGCCTGTTCACACAGGTCGCTTTGAGGCGCGACAAAGCGAACGAAAAAGCGAATATTTGTTTACACGTTTCGCTTTGTGTCCAGTCGTTTTTATGACAGGTGGAACATACGGTACGGGAACAAAGTTTGTGATTTTCTTAAAAGTGACATAAATTTTTATAAACTGTGATTACCTGAATATAATTAATTTTAGTAGAAAATCTGTGCAACAAAACTGAAGCCTGAAAATTGTCCTATCGCACGTTTGCTCCCAATACGGGTGAAACGAAAATAAAATGGAACAGTAAGGTGATACAAAATGAAATTGAAACAGTCAGCTGGTCAGAAAAGCGAACGTGAGTCGCTTTCAAATCGAGACGCACTTCCTTCCGACCCGAACGCTCTCCGCACCTGTAAATTTCGTGTTGAAAGGTCGCGGTGACCACCCGTGTGAACAGGCACCTATTAATATGTTATTTAGCGTTAAAATATCTTGCTGTGCCTTATACATTATATTTTTGACATTAGCTTTACATAACGTACGTTTTTCTTTACAAAATATTAATAAAAACTAATTAGAGGCGTAGAAAAAGTATAGTCTGCAACACATTTTGAATGGCATATTCCGCACTCGTGGTGGTGGTGGTGGTGGTGCCAAACGTCCTCTTGTGCGGAATATGCATCATTCCAAACTTGTTACAGAATATACTATTCCACTATTTTCCACCACTCTACACTTGGGCAAAATTTTGCCTGAAAAATGATAAAAATGACAAGGCAGAATTTTGCCTGATCCCCGTACTAGGCTTAACATATCAATGCACATTTCGAACTTGGCGAAGTAGTTTTTAATTTTTATGCCAGATGTCACTAATATATATTTTTGATTCAAGGTTATAAAAGAAAACAAAATTACTACCGTTCTGTTTATCTGTAGTCTATGGTTAAATACGTTTTTTTTATTCATACTTACCCCGTTTATGACTAGGTCCAACCCAGGTTCAACCCAGTCATAAACGGGGGTCGAGTTGAAACTGGGTCCACTCCATAGAGAATTTTAAAAATGTTTGATTTTAGCACCAAAACTTCGATGTTTTCAAACTCCGATATTTTTTTTATTGATGTTTATCGGACAACGATGTTAACTTACCGATGTTGACATCGTTGTCAATATCATTATTTTTCTAATATCGCCCATCCCTAGGGTAGACCACTCACAGCAGACGTTTTCTTGATTTTCTTTTCTCCCTTTTTGGTCATACAAACCCACACATACAATCATCACCCTGTTAATACACAACAATGTGTCATTTTTGACGCACGTTAAAAACTTCATCGTATAAACCTACAGCTGTGGCACGCACGTAACACAAAAGAGAATTCTTGACAAGGCAAAGCAAAAAACGTGTCGTGTAAATCAGGTCAATATAGAACTACAGGCAGGGCCCTCGCGTATAAAATCCGTGTATGCGAGCGTAGCTTAGAATAGAGAACTACAGGAAAGGCCCTCGCGTGTAAAATCCCTGTACGTGAGCGTAGTGAAATCCGGGTATCAGACAACTGTCAAACTGGGCTATTTGTTTGTTAGTTGACTGTCAAATTATAAATTGTTTTCTCGCGTTCGGTAGTGCATTTTCTTTGAAACGAGTGTTTGTTATCAAATTTACTTCGTTTTTTTTTCAAAACTAAATTAAAAGAAAAAAGAAAGTTCAAAGAATTTGTTTTCAGTGCGATTAAAGTTGTTTCAAGTGAATTTTAAGTGAAATAAGAACAATGAAGTGTGCAGTTTTTGGATGTACGAAAAATTTGCTAATTCCGCGAAGAAAATCCTTTTTCAGGTAAGTAGGTAAACTCAAATACATCCTAAACATATATATTACATATTTCCTTTAATAATTGTGGAAATCACTGAGCTAAATACTCGAAATAATGTAAATTTTGTGTGCTTAGATTTCTTTGTTTACATTAACTAATGCCACCCAAAATTCAAGGGGATCAGCTGATTAGAATGCGTAGTGACGGCGTGTAAAAAGTTCATTTGTAGGGGCAAGATTTTATTTTAGTTAACTGATTATTTCAACTCGCTCTTGCCCCTCCTCCATTCCATTCGCTTTATCCGCTTGTAATGGACAAGCAACTACTAAAACGTGAGCACTCACACAAAAAGGATTTCACTACGCTAAAATTCGGCGAGGGCCCTTCCTGTAGTTCTATATTCTAAGGAGCGTAGTGAAATCTGGGGTCAGTCGACTGTCAAATTGGTATAATTGCTGCAGTGGGATTCCGAAACTATTTAGGATTTAGGATTTAGAGCTTTTCTAAAAAACATAAGTTTTCTAACCTAGAGTGGGTTGGTATTCCGTAAACGATTTCGAGTGATGTACTAGAGTTTTAGAAAAGATAGTACGTTTTCACATCAAAAATGTAAATAAGCTTAGAATATACAACTACAGGAAAGGCATTCGAGTATAAAATCCGTGTATGGGCAGTTTGAATTTCACTACGCTAAAATTCTGCGAGGGCCCTTCCTGTAGTTCTATAGTCTAAGTTGCTTGCTAATTCAAGTACTGTTTCATTTAGTAAATTTTCGAGCTTGCTAATTCTTCTTTTTCTCTTGCTTAATACCTGTGACACATATACCATCATAACGAAAGTAACCTTCATTATCGTGGCAAAAACCCACCATAATGAAAGTCCAAAATGAAAGTATTTTACTTTCATTTGGACTGTAATTTCGGTTAAGTGACATCTGTTGGAAAATTGGAAACTACATTTTAAAATAAAATAAATTGATTTCACGTTAGTTAAGCAACAATTTGCAAGGATGTTTTCTTTACTACTTTAAAAAATATTTTTTTAAATATTCGAAATTAAAACAACTTAAAATTAAAGCAAAAAGCACAGGTTTATATCCTCACTTGATATGCCAGATGCTAATGAAAGTAAAGTGTAATGTGTCACCCCATCATTTCCTTGACCATCATAATGAAAGTTACCATCATAATGAAAGTATAGTGTGTCACAGGTATAATATTTGAAATATTTACATTGGTTGCTACTTTTAACGGTTTTAATAATAACGTAAAATTTTGCCGTCATGAACAATAATTTTGCAAAAAATATTACTGCCATAATTTCATCATTATTTCATTGTCCACCGTTTTTCCCCTTTTAAAAAATCTTAAATAAATAATATTTCAAGTACTACTTTTACAATTAAACGTCAAGTACATGTCAACCGGTAAAATTTTAGCAAGCAATTCCAGTTTTGGTTTCGCACAGCACTGGAATTGGACTGCAAAGATTCCAAAAAATCTGGTAGTTTAGCAAGCAATTAGCCGGTTTCGCACACAGCCTTAGACAAGAAATATGTTACAGAATTCCATATTTCGTCTAAAATGTAGAGGTCTTGTACAAAAGTGTGTGCATCTACTACAAAAATTAATAACCGGAATTCGCGGTAGATGGCGCTGCTTTCGCCTTTTTGCCAGCTTAGAATGCATAATACCTGTGACACACTATACTTTCATTATGATGGTCAGGGAAATGATGGGGTGACACATTACACTTTACTTTCATTTGCATCTGGCATATCAAGTGAGGATATAAACCTGCCTTTTTTTTGTTTTAATTTTAAGCTGTTTTAATTTGGAATATTTAAAACAATTTTTTTAAAGTAGTAAAGAAAATATCCTTGCAAATTGTTGCTTAACTAACGTGAAATCAAATTATTTTATTTTAAAATGTAGTTTCCAATTATCCAACAGATGCCACTTAATCGAAATTACAGTCCAAATGAAAGTAAAATACTTTCATTTTCGACTTTCATTATGGTGGGTTTTTGCCACGATAATGAAGGTTACTGTCGTTATGATGGTATATGTGTCACAGGTATAATACACTCTAAATTTTAGAATCTTTAGACTTACAGAATACCAAACTGCTCTAAATTTATAATACCTGTGACACATATACCATCATAATGAAAGTAACCTTCATTATCGTGGCAAAAACCCACCATAATGAAAGTCCAAAATGAAAGTATTTTACTTTCATTTGGACTGTAATTTCGGTTAAGTGACATCTGTTGGAAAATTGGAAACTACATTTTAAAATAAAATAATTTGATTTCACATTAGTTAAGCAACAATTTGCAAGGATATTTTCTTTACTACTTTAAAAAATATTTTTTTAAATATTCCAAATTAAAACAGCTTAAAATTAAAGCAAAAAAACAGGCAGGTTTATATCCTCACTTGATATGCCAGATGCAAATGAAAGTAAAGTGTAATGTGTCACCCCATCATTTCCTTGACCATCATAATGAAAGTTACCATCATAATGAAAGTATAGTGTGTCACAGGTATAATTTTGGCTCTAAAATCTAACTCTAAGGCTGTGTGCGAAACCGGCTAATTGCTTGCTAATTCTAGTACTTTTTCGTTTAGTAAATTTTCGAGCTTGCTAATTCTTCTTCTTCTCTTGCTTAATATTTGAAATATTTACATTGGTTGCTACTGGTAACGGTTTTAATAATAACGTAACATTTTGCCGTACATGAGCAACAATTTTGCCCTTTTGATCCCTCTTTGTGCCTGTTCACACAGGTCGCTTTGAGGCGCGACAAAGCGAACGAAAAAGCGAATATTTGTTTACACGTTTCGCTTTGTGTCCAGTCGTTTTTATGACAGGTGGAACATACGGTACGGGAACAAAGTTTGTGATTTTCATAAAAGTGACATAAATTTTTATAAACTGTGATTACCTGAATATAATTAATTTTAGTAGAAAATCTGTGCAACAAAACTGAAGCCTGAAAATTGTCCTATCGCACGTTTGCTCCCAATACGGGTGAAACGAAAATAAAATGGAACAGTAAGGTGATACAAAATGAAATTGAAACAGTCAGCTGGTCAGAAAAGCGAACGTGAGTCGCTTTCAAATCGAGGCGCACTTCCTTCCCACCCGAACGCTCCCCGCACCTGTAAATTTCGTGTTGAAAGGTCGCGGTGACCACCCGTGTGAACAGGCACTTTCGGACAATGAACTGACAACTTACAGTTCCAATTGTTCTAAGAATTGACTCGTGATCCATCCTTAGAATATAGAACTACAGGAAGGGCCCTCGCAGAATTTTAGCGTGGTGAAATTCAAACTGCACACTTCATTGTTCTTCTTTCACTGAAAATTCACTCGTAACTACTTCAATTACACTAAAAACAAATTCTTTAAACTTTCTTTCTTTTTTGATATTAGTTTTTTAAAAAACTATAAATAAATTTTATAGAAAAACTCGTTTTAAAGAAAGTGCCGCGGGAAAATTTGACAGTCAACTAACCAGCAATTATACCGATTTGACAGTCGATTGACCGCAGATTTCACTACGCTCGCATACACGGATTTGGCTCTGGTTTAGTTTCCTGCGGCACGATTTTAGGCTGGGGAAGGGGTGGGTTCGTTTGGGAGGGGTTATGCGAGCATTTGTGTGAAGTGTCCAAGTGCGGAAATGTCCCGTTATTGCAGAAGAAATTAAAACATTTTTGCTTTAGTTTCCTGCGGCAAGGTAAATCTACAGTATAGTATGACCCACCTCCGATTTTTTTGAAATTTTTTTTATTAATGTATTTTGGGCTGTAGAATCCATTTTTCAAAAAATAAATTGTCGCTTACCGTTTTCGAGTAATGAATTTTTAAAGTTGGAAAATTCGGTTAGCTGAAAAGTGTTAACCGCCATATTGAAAACACTTATTTAAAAGGTGGGGGGTGTCACTACCCAAAATCCAAAAAGGTAATCTTAAAAATAGGGTAGGGGGCTGTAGCCCCTCAAAATGGGAAAATATAACCTTAAAACGGGGGGTATGGAAAAAAACCCTAAAAACGGGGGGTATGGGGGGCGGTAGCCCCCCAAAATGGAAAAATAAAACCTTAAAGCGGGGGGTATGGGGGGCGGTAGCCCCCCAAACGGGGGGATGGGGGGCAGAGCCCCCATTCCATACAAGGAGTACTTAATTTTTCTATTGCACCTTTTGTTTCAGCAGAATATATAGGATAATTTGCAGTTTTAGTTCAAACATTAGTGGTAATTTCACGATTTTGGTGGATCCTTGCGCAGGTAGACCAATGCTAAGATTCAACTGAGGAGCTCCTAATTTTAGAAGATCCAAAAGGAGATTCTGCAGTTTTACTTCGAACATTAGTGTTAATTTCACGATTTTGCTGAATCCTTGCGCAGGTAGACCAATGCTAAGATTCAACTGAGGAGCTCCTAATTTTAGAAGGGCTTGTAAGAGAATTTGCAGTTTTAGTTCCAACATTAGTGGTAATTTGACGATTTTGGTGGATCCTTGCGCATGTATCCCAATGCTAAGATTCGCCTGGGGAGTTCCTAATTTTAGAAGAATGTAAAGCATGATTTATAGTTGTAAAAGTATAAAAAGCAAATAATAGTTCTTAATAGTTGGCTTATTAGGCATATTTTGTCGAAATTCATACTCCTTGTGCCCATTGTTTACGTTTTTACGCCAAAATTATATTATAACGGGACATTTACGCAATAACCGGACATTTCCGCAGTTGCCCACTTCAAGAGAATGTTGGCACAACCCCTCCCACCCAGCTTCACCCCTTCCCGAGCCACAAATCATGCCGCAGGAAACTAAACCAGAGCAAAAATTTATTTAATTTTTTTGCAATAACGGGACATTTCCGCACTTACACACTTCAAGGGGTTGTTCACCTAACCCCCCTCCCCCCTTATAAATTCCTTCCCCCCACCAATCGTGCCGCAGGATACTAAACCTTTACCACGGATTTTATACGCGAGGGCCTTTCCTGTAGTCTATATTCTAAGTTTTTAAATCAATAATACACTACAAGGTTTTATGCGTACAAACAAGGCGTTCAAACAAAGATTGACAGTGTGTGGTGAATTTGGTTTTTGGTTCTATGTTTGTCACAAGTTTGTCCCAAATATCAAAACGTTTTGATTTTTTCGTGGTTTTATCTGACAGTTATCTCCATAACATAAAAAACGTCTGCTCTGGTGTTGTTTATTTGGTTTCGGTGTTTTTAGTATTTAGCTGTATTTATTTATTTAGTTTTGCTGTAAAACCTTATAGTGTATGGGCAGGCTCAGTGTACAAACAAGTTTGTCACAAAGACTGTGGGACATGTTTGTGATGAATAATTATATTCTTCCTTTATGCAGTGGATAAATAAAAAAAACTATCGGATATAACTCAAAGAAACAATTATATTTAGTTTATTCCATAGATTTACACACTTGTTCTGTCAAAAGGCAAAAATAGAGTTAATACAGAAGCTAAGATTAAATACAAACAGGAAAGACTAAGCAAATGCAACAACTAAATGGATAGCGTAAATGTTAAGACTTCATGAATGGAATGTGTAAACGTTACAATTTCAACACTCCTCCTCGTTTACACAGGATTACATTTATTTCTCAAATAATTATGCTTTCCTGGTCCTAGCGGTTTTGTTAACAAATCTGCTACCATATAATCTGTTGGACAATATTCGCACTTAACAATAGACTTATCAATGTAGTCCTTTACAAAATGCCTCTTCGTATCGATGTGTTTGGTTCTGCACGAGAATCGCTCCTCTTTGATCATATTAAGACAGCTTTGATTGTCCTCGTACACCACGGTTGCCTCCCTCTGTTCTTGTTTCATGTCGCTTAGTAATCGTCGCAGCCACAGGATCTCTTGACAAGTATCTGATAATGCAACATATTCCGCCTCAGTCGTAGACAACGTTACGAGATTTTGTTTTCGGCAAGACCAATCAACTACTCCACCATTAAAATAAATGACGTACCCACTGTTGGATTTCCTTGTAACTGGATCTTCTGCCCAATTTGCGTCTGCATATGCTACCAATGATTGTTGTCCACTACCCTTTTGAATATTGCTCAGCTTTAACTTTAGGTCACATGTACATTTAAGGTATTTTACAACTCGTTTTAACTGCCTCCAATCTTCTTCATTCGGATTTAATACCTTTTGTGCCAGGATGCTTATACTAGCCGATATGTCAGGTCTTGAGTTCACTGATATGTATAGTAAACTGCCGATTAACTGCTGGTACATAGTGTTGTTAATCAACAAGTTTGATGGACCCGTTTTTCCGTAATATGCTTCCATAGGGGTCGATACTGGTTTCGCATCTGCAAGCCCATACTTTAGTGCAGTTTTTTCAATAAAATCAGATTGACAAATCATAAAGTTTCCTTCTGGATCACGTGTAAATTCGATTCCTAGATACTGCTTAATTTCGCCGAGATTCTGTAAATCAAATTTTTTATTTAAAAATCTCTCGACATCTTTTATGATATTATCTGATTTACAGGCCACAATTATATCATCTACGTATAATAGAATAAAACAGCAATTCATTTGTACTACCTTTGTGTATAGACATCGATCAACTGCACTTTGCACGAAATTCTCTTCAATTATAACCTTATGGACTGCATCATTCCATGCCCGTGCTGCTTGCCTTAAGCCATATATACTCCTTTTTAATAAACAAACTTTTGATGGATCATCATTGAACCCCGGTGGTTGCTTCATATAAATCGTTTCTTTTAGATGTCCATTTAAAAAAGCTGTTTTTACATCGAAGTGAACAACAGATAATTGCTCTTGTGCTGCTACAGATAATAGTGTTCTAATAGTGGTTTGTCTTGCCACAGGAGCAAATATTTCATCATAATCTGTTCCATACTTTTGTGAATAGCCTTGAGCAACGAGCCTTGCCTTGAACCGCTGATGTTTGTCATTAGAATTAGTTTTTATCTTATACACCCATTTTGATCCGATTGCCTTCATGTTAGTAGGTAAATCTACTAGCTCCCACGTTTTATTTTTTCTCATTGAATCAATTTCCTCCTGCTTCGCTTGAATCCACAGCGCCTTTTGAGGGCTTTTTAATACATCATTGTAACTTATAGGTTCTATGAATTCACTTCGAGCAATAAATATTTCGTCCATAAACCGCCTTGGTGGTATGCCTTTAGTTGATCTTTGCTCACGGATTGGTTTGACTTCAGGTGTTTTAAATTCTTCTTCACTCATTTCTTGTTCGGCTGTACCTGGTAATATTTCGGGTTCCATTATCTCCTCCTGAATACCCATCTGATTCTCAGAAGATACCTCCTGATTTTGAACATTTTGTATGTGAGTATTCTCTGAAACGATAACTTTATTAGAATCATTCTTTTCATTCATATTAATTTCAACTGTATTGGATATTATTTCTTCTTTATTCTTATTTTTAGGTTCTTTATCAAATGATATATAATCATCTACTGTCGTGAATTTCACGTTTCGACTGACTGTAACTGTTTTCAATACGGGATCATAACATTTGTATGCTTTTGAATGACTGTCATAGCCAATAAACTTCATTTTCCTTGCTTTATTGTCAAGCTTACGCCTTTTCTCGTCAGGAATAAAAACATAACAATTACTTCCAAATTTATGAATATCTTGTAAACTTGGTTTCGTTCCAAACCACCTCTCATATGGTGTAACATCTGTTGACCTGGTTATAATTCTATTTTGGATATATACTGCCATTTCCACTGCATCACCCCAAAAACTATTGGATAATCCTGCATTTTATTAATGTGTTCTATAACCTCACTTTCTTCGCCCATTTTGAGCGAGCAAATTAATCTCATTAAATGTACCTTATTACTCAACGTACCTTTTTCATGATAATCCTTTAGTTTATTCCAAACAGAACTTGCCGTTTTTTCTTTCCTGATGTGTGTTAATTGATCATCCTCAATTGAAAGTCCAATCCAGGCTCTGGCTTTGTCATCATCCCTTTTAAATTCATCGATTTCCTTCTGGTTCGCAATTATACATGAGTTGTCCGCCGTTGGAACAGGAGTTGGAGGATTTTTAATGATGACATGCCATAAACTTTCTTTTATTAATACCAATTCCATTTTAAATTTCCACGTTGAATAATTTGAATTATTCAACTTGACAATGAACGATTTCATCTCCGCCATTTTGATGAAAGATAAAACTCACACTTATTTTTCTTCTTTTGAAATTCCAATAGAACCTTATTCCACAGCTTCTGGGCACATAACCTGATGAATAATTATATTCTTCCTTTATGCAGTGGATAAATAAAAAAAACTATCGGATATAACTCAAAGAAACAATTATATTTAGTTTATTCCATAGATTTACACATGTTAACTTCAATATAAATTTATTAAAACAAATGAATATTTCGCAATACAATAAAATAATTAATCTTCAACATCAAACATTTATTTTACACTCTACGTTAAACAAATTATTTCCCTCCTCTCTCTAGGGCTGACTTCACTCAAGTGACCTCTTCGTGTAAAGTTACATTTTGATGACGCGTGGTTATTTAGTGTTAAGACTGACATCTATCGTTGGATAGTCCTATTTATTATTTAAACGCGTTTACATTCGACCATCCTGATATATAATTCGACCTCGAATTATACATATTGCTCCAGGTATCTGGGCCGTCTTCGTATTCTGGTCTGTGGTATGCCTAAAGAAAAGCAATCTGGATCGTCTAAATTACCTCCGTCCAAAGGGTTGCTTCTCCCACTCGCTTGGCTGTCGACAACGTTATCAGCCGGATCCTCATTAGTTAGTTCACCATTAAGTAGGCCCTCGTCAGGCAATCCCTCATCAGGTAGTTCCTCGTCAGGTAGTTCCTCATCAGGCAGTTCCTCATCAGGCAGCCCGAACATTTTGACATCTTCGTTCGCTACAACTCCAAAATAACGTTTCTGTGTGCGCTGAATGTCAGGCAGATCCTCCACTCGGTATCGGTCATAAGGCAAAACCTCAGTAATTATGTAGGGGCCCTTAAAATGCGGTTGTAACTTCAAAGATTCCCCAGTAGCTCCCGGTTTTCTTCGAATTATCACAATGTCTCCTTCAATAAAATTTTTTGCACGACACCGTTTTGCATTAAACCTCCTTCGCTGCTTTTCCTGATCAGCTCTGATTACTTCAATAGTCTTTTCTCTAAGGCAGTCTGAACTCTGTTGGTTAACTTCCGGCCGATATAACTCATCTTCAATGGGGCAAGTTATATTAACACTCTTCGGCTTATAGTTGAACAATAATTGGAAAGGAGTACTCTGTATGCCTCTGTGATATGTATTATTTAAGCTCCATTGTGCTGAACCTAAGTACTGATCCCAATCTCTCCCGTCGGCTCTCTTTGTCAATGTTGCTAGCATCGGCTTTATCGATCTGTTAAAGCGCTCCACTTGACCATTCGCTCTTGGGGTCGCTGTAGCATTCCTTACGTGGATAATTTTTAGTTCCTTACACATCTTCTCAAATACTTGTCCTGTAAATGCTGTACCTAAATCAGTAATTATTTTCGTAGGCTTTCCGAATATGTGCATCACGTCTCTCATAGCTTTGGCAGTAGTACTCGATTTTGTATTCCTTACAGCCTTTAATATGCAAAATTTCGTAAACCCATCAACGATAACCAATATGTAAGTATTCCCTTTCAAACTCCGGTTAAATGGCCCTAGGTGATCAACATGAACTACAAAAAATGGTATTCCAACTTTATCAATAGAATGTAAGTATCCACTTCTTTTCCCTCCGGGAATTTTATGATATAAACATTCACTGCAACTTCCTATATAGTTTTTTACGTAATTCCTCATTTTAGGAAACCAAAAGTTCTCTTGGATTCTTCGCAATGTCTTTTCAACTCCAATATGACCAAAATTGTCATGATTATTGTGAACTATTTGCCACTTACTTCTGCTCGGAACATAAAATTTTAACCCGTCGCTTAATTTTCTAAACACACGTCCTTCCAATACTTCATATTCATTCTGAATCCTTTCTTCGTCGCGATCTAGCTGCTTGGTTTTCCTTAACACATGGAAAATATTTTGAATCTTTGGATCCTTCCTTTGTAACAGTGTTAACCAGTCGTTTTCATCTAATGTAGTGTACAAGGACATAATTTCAGTAATACTCGCTGTATCCTCTGGATCTCCGAAGGGATTCCGACTTAAACTATCTACATGTCCCATTGAATGTCCTGGTTTGTGGCGTATATCGAAAGTAAACTCCTGCAAGGCAAGCCACCATCTTCCAATTCTTGGTATTAAGTCTTTCTTGCTGAAAGAACTTCGTACAGCGTTGCAATCTGTAATGACAACAAATTCAATTCCAATTAAATAAACTCGAAATTTTTGTAATATCCACACAACCGCTAAAGTTTCTAATTCGGTGCTGTGATATCTTGATTCTTCTTTGCTAGTTTGTCTACTACCATAGGCAACAGGATGCATGTATCCATCACTCTGCTTTTGTAGAATAACTCCTCCTAATCCAATCTGGCTTGCATCTGTATGAACTTCTGTTAACGCATCAATAGAATAAATGGCCAGCACTGGTCTCTCCGTCAGTTTAGTCTTTAGTGTTGAAAAAGCTTTCTTTTCCTCATGATCAAATCGCCATGCAATATCCTTTTTAGTCAATCTTGTCAAAGGGCGCGCAATTAAAGCAAAGTCCTTAATAAATTGTCTGAAATAGCTAGCTAATCCAAGGAATTGTCTCACCTCATGAACACTCTTAGGAATGGGAAAACTGTCGACGCACTCGACTTTCGATTGACTGGGTTTAATAATTCCATCTTCTATCTCGAATCCTAAGTACTCAATTTTATTAAATAAAAATTTGCACTTACTCAAATTCAGTTTTAAATTCGCCTCTCTCAGAACATCCAGTAAAATCTTTAAATTATTCACTGCCTCTTCCTCTGATTCAGCTGGTATCAAAATATCATCAAAATATGCGAGGGCTATTGTAAATCTAAGAGGCCCAAGCACTTTATTAATCAACTTCTGAAACACGGATGGCCCATTGCTAACACCAAATGGAAGCCGTAAAAATTCATAATGGCCATCCGGGGTTATAAAAGCTGTCAAAGGTCTTGACTTCTTTGCAACAGGGATCTGATAATATCCACTCTTCATATCCAGTGTGATGAACCAAACTTTGTTTGATAGCCGGTCTACTTGATCCCTCATAATCGGTAATGGATATTTAATCTTTTTTGTAATTCTGTTGAGAGCTCGATAATCAATACAAATCCTTGTGTCGCCGTTTTTCTTCTTAACAAGCAAAATTGGACTCGCATAATCAGATTCTGAGTCCACTATTATTCCGGCACTTTTCATCATTTCAATTTCTTTGCGTACAAACTCTCTTTCTCCAAAACTTAGTCTGTAAGGTCTATAAGTGATTGGAGTATTTGTCGTAACCTCGATTTCAAATTCTATTTTATTAGTTTTCCCAAGCTCGTTTAAGTTTTGAGCGAAACAATCTTTATAGTTCTCGAGCACTTCTAATAAAGCTTTCCTACCCTCCACAGACGTATTAGGTCCTATTTCAGCATCAATCGGTTTATCTTGACAGAATCCTTCAATTATATTAACAGAGTCTTGCTCCTCTTCCTTGCAGATACTTCCTCTAGCGATTATTTCACCTTCCTCAAAATTTACATATTTGTCAGTACAATTTATTATTGGTACCTGATAATTCTCATCAGTGTTATTCACTACACAATTTGGTATAATCGCCTTATTTCTATTATGACTTCTTTCGATGAATATATCAGCATAGAGACCATCTTTAGTATAACCTTCCACGCAACCAATGTGATTAGGTGGTATTACACTAGCACCTTTAGCCCAGAGGCTTACTTTTTCTTTTGGCAATACAGGAAAATTAAATTCTTCATAATCTTCTTCAGCATTGTTTTCTTCGCACGTTTCGAATAATCTAATCACATTACCTCTCTTGACAATAACAATGTGTGGCTGCTCTGTAAATGATTGTCCAATTAGTATGGGGATTTGTAATATTTCATCCGGTACTATGCACACTTGCACTCTGGCTTTTGCCTGATCAACTTGTAATTCTACATCGGCAACTCCCAGCAATTCAACTAAAGCATTTCCAATTCCTCTAATATAAGGTAGATTCTCTGTCGTTGTGGCATTCAAGTTGAACTCATTTGCTGCCGATTGCTTCATCATTACACACTTGCTCCCAGCGTCTATATATCCTTTTATCTGCCTTCCATTTATGTACGCGTCTTTAAAATACTTGTCTATCCTATTCCTACAATGTTCGGCTGCATATTCTACGGCAAAACTTTCTTTTGAAGGTGTATTTTTCTTTTCACGTTCGCCAAAGGGAGCTCCAGTCTTCCTGTTGTTACATCTAAATTGCGTGTGCCCATTTTCACCGCACCTAAAACATTTGACTGCTGACTGACACGTTTCTTTCGTGTGCCCATTTCCGCCACAATTAAAGCATTTAATCACTCTTGATTTTGAGCAATTATTGGAAATGTGTCCATTTTCTCCACAATTAAAACATTTTATCTTCGGAGTGCTTTCCACTTTAAATGGTCTGTTTTTAATAAAAGATCCACTCCTTTCATCATGATCCGAAGGGCGCTTCATTATTTTGAAATATTCCTGGATGTTGTGAAATAATTCGTTTTCGTCCACATGATCCCTTTGTAGCAGAAACTTTTTTAATTCATGTGACCATATTCCTTTAATGATTTCTATTCTAATCTCATCAAACTGCAAAGATAATTCATTACATAATCTTAATTTTATGTAAAAATACTCTACCACGTCCTCATTTCTGTTCTGTGTTCGATCTAGCATTTTCCTCCACTTTTCTGTACTCGTCAATGTACCAATAAAAGTGTTCTTAAAAGCTGTCTTAAATTCCTCCCAGGTGTTAAAAGTGTACCCAGAAAACCAATTTTTCGCCGGGCCATTAATATTGGCTCGTACGCACTCTATCCGGAAGTTATCGGGCCAGTTATTTAAATTCGCCACTCCATCCACCGAGTTTAGCCACTCCTGAGCAAAACATGATCCCTCTCGTCCAGTAAAATTACTAATAGTTTTGTTAAAGTCCGGCATAACATGGTATTGCCGTGGTGCGTTATTGGTCCGAAAATGTTCCATTAACATTCTATTTTGCTCCATTATAATCCTAATTATATCATCTGAAGGAGTTACATTTTGCTGCTGCTGGTTCTGGTGCGTTCCAGAAGAATCCTGTTTATCTTCCATCTCACCACGTGAATCTGTTTCCAGGCTTAAGTAATTCTTTACGAAGAATTCAAAATCCGCTGCACTTATCATAAATATAGGCCGCCACTCAAATAAATAAACCGTATCTACTTTTTTTTTTTCGTTTTCAGGAAGCCACGCTATGCGTACTACCAGCTAAAAAAAATCCACGCCGAAAAAACAATCCTTTTTAATCCGCAATATCAGGCCGCTTGGATAACGAATCCTACTTCTGATATGTTAACTTCAATATAAATTTATTAAAACAAATGAATATTTCGCAATACAATAAAATAATTAATCTTCAACATCAAACATTTATTTTACACTCTACGTTAAACAAATTATTTCCCTCCTCTCTCTAGGGCTGACTTCACTCAAGTGACCTCTTCGTGTAAAGTTACATTTTGATGACGCGTGGTTATTTAGTGTTAAGACTGACATCTATCGTTGGATAGTCCTATTTATTATTTAAACGCGTTTACACACACTTGTTCTGTCAAAAGGCAAAAATAGAGTTAATACAGAAGCTAAGATTAAATACAAACAGGAAAGACTAAGCAAATGCAACAACTAAATGGATAGCGTAAATGTTAAGACTTCATGAATGGAATGTGTAAACGTTACAATTTCAACAGTTTGTACGCATAAAACCTTGTAGTGTATGGGGCCCTAATTGCATGAAAATTTTTGGATGATTGTGTATCTACCAAGCACATCTGGAGCGCGTTCAAAAACCTTACTATGGTTAACCATTGTTAACTAATAGCATGTACCGACTTGGTTACCGATGTTGAGATGGTTTCAAGCCTTAAGCTAAGTATGCTGTTCCTAAGTACGGCGGTCAAGAAAAATTTCCCCATATAAACTTTATGTAAACAAACGTTTAAGTAATCGGTCAAGAAATGCTCTAGGAATTTTTGCTCAAGAAATTTCTGTACCCAGTACGCTGTTCGCTCAAGAAAAGTGCTAGTACTATTCTGACACGTAGATGGAGCCTTTTCCTGATGCGGTAAAGAAAAAATTGGGAAGACAATTTTTTCTTGACCGAAATTG
The DNA here is from genome assembly GCA_963855945.1 of Thereva nobilitata. Lineage (NCBI taxonomy): Eukaryota > Metazoa > Arthropoda > Insecta > Diptera > Therevidae > Thereva > Thereva nobilitata. The sequence goes on from OY979695.1 coordinate 80,507,403, forward strand.
ACATTTCGTTTGTGACGGAAAATAGATTTGGCCGCGGGAAGTGTTTTCATTATTTTTTTTATAGTTTTTATAGAGCTTAATATAATTAAAGGACAGTTTAAGCGATTATTCATTATTTAAGTGTTGTTTGAAAATACGTTTCTGAGAAAATTCCTTCTTTTTATTGTGCGGAAGGACACTAAAAAAACATTTCCCGCAGCCAGATATTATTTTCCTACACATAAATGTCAAATGTCAATTTGAGTCAAGAAAAAAAGTCTTCGCATTCACTTGTCAAAATTTTCTGTACCGCGGTCGAGAAATAATAAGAGCAGTTTTCTTGACCGCCGTACTTAAGAACAGCATACTTAGCTTAACTCGTTAACCACGATAATGAACTGGCATGAGTGCCATCTATCAATGAAAATTTACAACAATCTATAAAAATTGGTTGCCAAAAGCCACGTTGACATTACATAGTTAAATTAATTTCTCGCTTCTTTAAAATGAGCAAAATATTTTATAAGAATTTCGCTCTTTTGTAATGGCAAATAGCTCTCCAAATATGTTGCTTTCTTTTTTCCCTCAGATAATTACTTTTCCTTGAGTAATAGTCATCCATAATTAAAAACAAAGCTAAATTATTTTTTAATAACAAAGAATTGACATCCATATCTAATAATTTAAATGACAGCAATAACCAATCCAGTTGGTGTGTACAGTTGTTAGTTTTGAAATAGTCTGAAACCATATAAAACGATAACCAAGTCGGTGTGTACATGCTATAAGGTAAACTTTTGTCGTTCAAAAACTCCGTGGTTAACTACAACATAACCACGAGCGTAACGTTTTGCCGTTCAAAAACTCCCGTGGTTAACCATGGTGTAGTTAAATTTTAACCCTACTCGGGAGCATGGTTAGCGATAGTTAAGAAGAAGAATAAAAACAACTCTCTGACAGTTGTTTTAATGTTAAAAACATGAACAAATTAAAGTGGGATTTGTGGGATTATTGCAAATAAATAATAAATGAAATAATTGAAGCAATTAGCGGGGACCATTTTATAGAAAAATTTATTTTTATTTTTTTTAATTTTCTTTAACATGTAGTTAACCACAGCGCGTTCAAAAACCTCCATGGTTAAACATAAACTTTCGTGGTTTAGTGAAGTGATGCAGCATAACCACAGCTTACCTCGTAGTTTACCATAGTAAAGTTTTTGAACGCGCTCCTGGTCCGGAACTTCTAGAAAATTTTTGCCATTCAGTCACATTTCGGAGGTTCAATACATTTGTCTTTCCATATCCATTTTATTTAGATTTTCTAAACTTTGTAAACAATGAATACACAATTCAATTTCACAATATCTTTAATTAAAATCACATGCTTTTTGACATATCACCAATACACATAAAAGTATGTTATTTTACACAAGAAATTGACTGTAATGAATTGACTCGTGTATCACCTTCGACAGCTTTGACGTAGGAATTGAATGAAATAAAGCCAAAATGTAATTTAACTATAACACCCTCCGATATAAATGAAAGGATACATATAGACATATACGTAAACAAAAACAAAGTTTTATTACATTTATTAATAAATTTTCAAAGCACGCCGTGGTATTGTTTCTAGAGAATAAACACAGTTTAACTATTATAGAAAAAATAAGATTATATTTTTCAATAAAAGGGAGACCCAAACACATAACAATGGATAATGAATTTAGCTCTGTAAATGTAAAGGACTTTTTCAGAACAGAAAATATAGAAATTCATTTCACGAAACCGAACAGCCACACCGGAAACTCGGCCATCGAAAGGTTTCATAATACACTTAGTGAAAGACTAAGAACATTGGAAGCTGAAAATTCAAATCTTTCGATTCAGGAGAGAGTATTTAAATGTACAGAATGGTACAACAAATCAATACATTCCACAATTAGAGCAAGGCCAATTGATGTCATTGGGCATATTCACACAGTGCACATTCATGGCGCCTAAAACCGGTTTTATAGATGAGAGAGGGAAGGGAGCGGAAGAACTTAACGAAACATTTTTCACGCAAAAGCAAAGGCGTGAAAACTGGCACACATATAAAAAGTTACTTCTATCTCTTGCATTCTTTAGCTCTGTTTTTCTCTAACAAGTAAATTTCATCTGCAATACATTTAAAGGTTCCTGTATAGCATTCGAATTTACTACACTCATTTACGCCCCGTCTGAGTTGCTAGGAGTTGAATAAAACCGGTTTTACTCACCACAATTATGGCAGCGTGTGAATATGCCCATTGAGGGTAAGGCCGATAAAACAAAGATAATAGAGCTAATAAACAAAACTAAGGGTGTTTTCAATGATGCAAGTTGCGTGCGCAATTGACTTATTCAGCAATGGAAGTGTGTTGCTGAATAAGTCAATTGAGCACGCAACCTGAATCATTGAAAACACCCTAAGTTATACAAGATTAATAGAGCGAATATCAAGAGAGAAAACTTTACACCAGTAGGTAATGAGGGCTACGTAAAAAATTACAAGTGTCTTAGACATAAGAATGAACCTAGATATAGAAAACTTAAATACGATAACATTCACCCAATAAATATTAAACGACCAAATAAATTTTCAGGTCAAGTCAATAATGATCATTTTGATACTGGTGCTAATAAAGGTGACGGAAGCAACTTTGACGATCGAGAAAATCATAACTAACAACGGATTTGCTGAAATTAAATTAGGGGAAGTGCAGATCGTAAAAAATTATGACATAATTCTACATATAATAGACCTCGAAGAAACATCATCTCAACTTTAGAAGACAACATATCAGGGCTCGTAATAGAGGAAAATAAAGAAATATTGATAGCAGAACTGGAATCCATGAAACATATGTTACGGACATTAATCCCACACAAAAGCAAAAGAGGACTTATTAATATCATTGGAACAGCAAGTAAATGTCTATATGGCACAATGGATGACGATTGGCAAAACATTGAAGAACATTTGAAGATAATTGACGAAAACAGCCATAATATTATAGAACAAAACAACAGGCAGATATACATCAACGACCACTTCAACAAAACATTTCTAACTATAAAAAACACAATAGAGAACGATAGGGTAAAGATAGCAAATCGACAACGAAATAAACCAAGGTAATGAAAAACTTATATCCAAAATAATGTACTTAGAAGGACTTTTTAAAATAAAAATAGTAAAAGATAACTTAGAGCATATCCAAAACAACATAGCTTCAAGTGTTAACTAACAATGTGTTAACTAGCGACGAGATAAGCAAATATGATATAGATCTATTAAAACTTAAAAATATCAAATTAGGAACCTTTATGTATGAGAAAAATAAAATTATTTTTTGCTATTAAGATACCGAGAGAAACATTTAAAACCAGACTATATTTAATTACCCCTGTGAAAAATATTATCAAATGAATCAAACTCCACGATTTTGACCGTTTACAAAGGATTTATTAAAACAAAAAAAACAAGAATATGTAATCTTATAAAAGTATTTCACAACTTCTTTTCATAAAATTTCGCACGCCAAGTTTAAATAAAAAACTAAACTGAACTAAATTCGATTACGATAAAGTACTAGATTACATTATTCTGAGAGAACTGTCATAACTCTAATACAATTTATTGTACTACTTCTACCATTTCGTGACATTCTCCCACCTGAGTTATAAGAAAATATACTATTATACTAAAATATACTATTTAGTTAACTCACACCTTTACAAATCATAAGTTCAATTTCTTAGGTTGTTTCAGCAATCTGCTTCTCATCGTCCGTAGAACTAGATCCTCATCTTCTCCACTACCTCAGGTCGTTCGGTAATAGACCTATCTTTCGTAGACTCTTGCGAAGGCGTACTCTCTACAATATTACTACCTTCGTCTAAGGAAGCTTCAAAGCGATGTATTTCCCTTCTCTTAGCGGTTCCATCTCGAGTAGAAAAACTCGTTGTATTAGACGTAATACTTCACCATTCACCGACTTAAGGCGAACTAGATGAACAACACCATCTTTACCAGGAAACAAGTGAGTCACCCTAGCCATAGGCCACTCAAGGCGTTTAAGGCCCAACTATGCACGGCATAAGCGCATATGTAAAAACCTCAAAAAATATCGAAAGTCAGCATTATGTCAATCAAAACTTATTACCGCCTATGCATAACATAAGCGACATAAAGTTGATGTAAAATCTGCGCTGTGAAAGTGAAAATTAATTTTGATTTCTATATATGTATATATGTAGATATTTTTATTTCTCCATACATGAACGAAAATCACTTAAATATAACTTGCTTTTCCTAATGTTGTCATGTCACGTTCGACCCAAGTCGCATTCATTATGTTTAACGAATGTTTAACGAAAGCTTTTATGCCATGTTATGTCAACCGTAGCCACCTTCATAACAAGTTCTGGTACCGAACTTGACATATGCACTTGGCATATACGCTTATGCCATGCATAGTTGGGCCTTTAGAATTGTCGCTGCCGATGAGAACGATTTCACCTTCTTTTATAGATCTTTGGTGATGTTTCTTAGAAAACATTCTCAGTTGTCCTAAATATTCCTCTCGAAACCTAAGTCGAAGTGTTTCCTTAATTTGTTGACGATAGCGTAATCTCTTGTTCAGATTCGTCTTATCCAGCAAGTCTAGATCAGGTACCCCAGCCTCCTCTATTTCTTTTAGAAAATGATCCGGGGTGATTGGTGTTGTGGTGACCGCGTAAAGTTAAATTACTAAACTTTACGCAATGTCACACAACAACTTCCGGCACGATAAGAACGAGCGGTCCGAACACTCCCTCGATCACTGAACTCCAAAGTTCAGTGATCTAGCCAATTTCCGGCAGCTCCAAAAAACAGCACTTCGATACGGTTCTCTGTTACAGCGCACGATCGTGATCGCAAAAAAACTAAAGTACATCTTTTAAATATTGTAAATATAAAAAGCTAAACTAAGTTATAGTGTAGTGATATTGTACATATATATAAAAACAAAATAATAACCAAATAAAACAAGTTTTATTTCGCATGTTTCTTAATGGGTTACGACAGTAACCTAAATTGGTGACCCCGAAAACGCAACACGCGGTTTTAAAAATTGAAGGTGTAGTCAACGGTGAATCCTAAAAGTGATCAAAAGTGAACAAACAAAAGGAATTGTAATAAAAACTAGAAACATCGATCAAGAGAACAACACCAGCAACAGATAAGCCGTTCGATCTCATTATTATTTTCCTTTTAAAATCATATTTTGAAACGTTCGATATATACAGGGAAACATTTTGGCAAAGTTTATTCCATATTTTCAGATTAAAATTAAAAAAAAAAAATCATCATATTACATATATTTTGTTACATTGCGATATTTTATTTATAAGGAACCACGTTCGAGAATATAATATATTATATACATATAAAATAAAATAGTGCAGTAAACACTTTGAAACATTTTTTTTAACAAGAACACACGCCAACGGTAAAATTATATAACCAAACGGCTACGAATGACCAGCAGGCAAAGCGGTAAATTAATAAGTGACGCAAGTATAACTGCTGCATGCGAGTAATATTCAAGTTTATTTACAAGTTCTAAAGAAAATTATTTTTATCGGTTCTAATATAATAAACGTAATTAATCTAATTAATTTGCAAGGTTTATTAATAACAACGTAATACATACTCATATACAGGTCAATTCGTTTATTGTGGCCATAAAAGTTTATAAAATACATAAATACATATACATACTATTATATTTTGAAGTGGATAATTAATAACTACTAGCCAAGTCGGTTTTGCAGACAATTATCCGCACCAGGCCTTGCACATTGTAGAAGACACGAGTTATAATTTGATTATTCACAAAATAACATAAAATATTCCCATTAGTTAATAAAAATAAAAAAATCATTGAGAGAATAATAATATGAATAGCAGCCACGAAAGATAATAGTAAATATTGCGAAGCACTTGCGGAAGGAATTCATTAACAACAACAGGAGCAACAACAACAAACAAAACAGATAATTTGAATAAAAGATATATTATAATTTAAGAAGTAGTAGATATTTTGTTGTTTTTGTTTACAGATATTTTTTTGCTCACTATTGCATACATACTATTTTCTTAATATCCTTTACAACTTTATATATATTTTTTTTAGATTTATAATTTAAATAAGACAACATATCGTTATTTTTTTTGAATTACTACTTAAATATAAGATATTTTTGTGGTTCTGTTTAAAAATATTTTGGATATTCTTGACATTCTTTACAGGCTTATATATATATTTTTTTTAAGATTTACATTTTTAATAACATACTATTACGAAATCGTTACCATTTTGTTTTTTGAATTTAAATTTGGTTTTTCTCTCAGTTTGTTAGTTTCCAACTATATTAAATTAAAATACGATCTTGAAATTATTTCTGTTGACCTTCAATAACTACATTTAGTTTTAATACCCAAAGACGTACTTTAGGTTTTGGTTAGCCTTACATAAAAATTTATAAAATGTCACTACCAGAGGATAATAACATGGACGTAGCGCACACAGAGGAACCAAAGCCCGGAACTTCGGGAGTCGACGGCGTCAAACTGACGAAACTCGACATCCCGAAGTTTTGGACACACCAGCCCGCCTCCTGGTTTTACCAGGCGGAAATAATGTTCAAAATGGCGGGCTACAAGGCAGACAGTGGCAAGGTCTACAACGTTATGGCCGCACTACCGGAAGAGGCGGTAACGGCGATGCGGCTTAGCACTGTAGACCATGCCACCTCCACTTACGAAGAGCTGAAACAGCACCTGCTGGAGAAATACGGCACTTCCGAGAAGCGCCGGCTCGAGCAGCTACTGTCAGTGCAAGAGCCTGGAGACCGAAAACCATCGGAGTTCCTCCAAGCTCTCAAAGCACTAGCCGGCGGATCGTCGGCGGTCAATGATGACCTGATCCGGACCCTGTGGGAGAGGAGACTTCCACAGGCCATCCAGGTCACATTGGCCACAGCTGGCGATCAAACGCTAGCAGCGCTGGCAACAACAGCGGACAAGGTATGGGAGGTGCTTCCACACGGAGGAGCCTCATACACGTCCGCTGTCGGCGCAACTTCGGCCAACACAGAGCCACCGTGGATGTCGCTGGAAAGCGCCATCAATAAACTGACGGCACGGCTAGACCATTTGGTTAAAACCCCGCAGAATTCGAGAAGCCGAACAACTGCCAAACGGCAGGACGGCCCTAGCCAGCCCTCGGCCAATCGGCCACCAGGGGCTAATAAACTGAGAGGTAGCTTGTGCTACTTCCACTACCGTTACGGTAGCGAAGCACGCACCTGTAAAGTCCCCTGCAGTTTTAATGGTGGTGGCGCCAAATCGGCGAAGAAACGAGCCACCACCCCTAAAAAAAACTAAAGGGGCAGGGGGTCGACATGAGCGAGCATATAACCGGCCGCTCATATCGTTTGTTCGTCCGTGACACCAACAATCGGATGGATTTTCTGATTGATTCGGGCTCGGACGTTTCAATTGTTCCCGCCAAGGCGTTCCCGGCCCATAACGGAAGCCCGAACGTCCTTCTGCACGCGGCCAACGGATCACTGATCCGAACTTTCGGCACAAAGTTGCTTGAACTCCATCTCGGCTTACGCCGACGATATGTTCACAACTTCATCATAGCCGCCACCACAAAAGCCATTATTGGGGCGGACTTCTTAACGAAGTTCGAGTTGTGCGTCGATTTCAAGTATCGACATTTAGTAGACCAGCGCACGAATTTTAAAATTAACGTGTGCGCTACAGTCGACTACAACCCCGAATCCCATCCATGCCTAATTGCCGGCATATATAAAGAGCTTTTAACGAAGTACGCTTCGTTAACAAAACCGCCCAATTTTAACTTTCCAGTTAAACACAATGTGCAACACCACATTGTGACTAAAGGGCAATTACCTTTCGTCACCGCTCGGCGACTCCATCCGGAGAAACTGAAGGTGGCAAAATTAGAATTTGACCATATGGTCCAATTGGGGATTTGTCGACCTTCGTCGTCTCCCGCAGCATCTCCACTTCATCTGGTCCCTAAACGGGACTCACATGATTGGAGGCCATGCGGCGACTACCGTCGCCTGAATGCTGTCACTGTGCCGGATAGATATCCGATCCCGCATATACAGAATTTTTCCGTGAATCTTCACGGTTGCACAATTTTTTCGAAGGTTGACTTGGTACGTGCATATCATCACATACCAATCGCCCCAGAAGACGTGCATAAGACTGCACTCATTACGCCATTCGGCCTATATGAGTTTACCCGTATGCCATTCGGCTTACGGAATGCAGCTCAAACCTTTCAAAGGTTTATTAACGAAGTTACGAGAGATCTCGACTTCGTTTATGTATACTTGGACGATATACTTATAGCCAGTAAAACCGAGGAAGAACATATCGTTCACCTCGAAGAGCTCTTTAAACGCTTCGATAGCTTCGGTTTAACCATTAAGCTAGAGAAATGCGTTTTTGGTGCACAAGAGATTAAGTTTCTAAGCCACCGCATCACAAAAGATGGAATACTTCCATCCTCCGATCGGGTTCAGGCTATCGTTGATCTCGCACCTCCAACTTCTGTCAAATCGATAGAAGTTTTTGGGAATCGTGAATTTCTATCACCGATTTATACCAAAATTGGCTGAACAGTTGGTGCCGATAAACGAGCATTTGAGAGAACTTCTCAACCACTCGCGTGCCAATAAAGTATTTACCTGGCCAGCAGAATGTCAGGCAGCATTCCTCAAGGTTAAAACCTCGATGGCTGAAGCAACTCTGCTGAACCATCCAATCGAGGATGCAAAATACAGTCTAACGACTGACGCTTCAGATTATGCAATCGGAGGCGTATTGGAACAATTCAACGGTCATCGGTGGCAACCTCTAGCTTTTTATTCCAAAAAGCTGTCACCAACAGAACGGAAGTACTCCGCATTCGATCGCGAACTTCTCGCAATCTATGCAGCGATCAAACACTTCCGCTACTTCGTTGAAGGACGCAATTTCGTGGTCTATACTGATCACAAACCACTGGTTCGTGCCCTTCACACAAAGACCGAACGATCCCCTAGACAGACCAGACATTTGGGTCTAATCTCTCAGTTTACCACAGACATCAGACATGTGTCGGGTAAACAAAACGTTGTCGCAGACTACTTGTCGCGCTCACTGGCAACCGACAACGTTGACTCAGCCACCTTCGACCTGCCTACACTAGCTCAGGCTCAACAAGGTGACACAGAGCTGAAATCTCTACAAGAACACCCCAGCAACGGCTCACGGGTAAAACTAGTTCTCACACCAATACCATTTACCGCCCATCAGGTGTGGTGTGAAACTAGTATAGGCATTCCTAGGCCTTATATACCCACTTCCTTACGTAGACTAGCGTTCAATTCCGAACATAGTCTCTCTCATCCTGGTATTCGTGCTACAAGACGAGCCGTTACCAAGAAATACTTCTGGCCATCGATCAATAAAGACTGCAATGAGTGGTCTCGATCATGCCTTGGTTGCCAAAAGTCCAAAGTTTCACGGCATACCAAATCTCCATTGGAAGCTTTCAAACTTCCAAATAATAGATTTGACCATATCCATATGGATATAGTGGGACCCCTACCCCCATCTCGTGGATACTCTTATATCTTAACGATAGTCGATAGGTTCACGCGATGGCCTGAAGCATACCCAATTCGGGATATCTCAGCTTCAACAGTGGCAAAAAGATTCGTCACTGAATTTGTCCCACGATTCGGCGTACCACTTGAGATCACAACCGATCAAGGTACGCAGTTCGAATCGAAACTGTTCAACGAAGTAGCCAAATTACTCGGCACTCATCGAATCCGGACAACCGCCTACCATCCGCAAGCAAACGGGATGGTCGAACGGTTCCACAGGCAACTAAAAGCAGCCTTAATGGCAAGGGATAACACTACTCATTGGAGTGAAGACTTGCCCTTGGTCATGTTAGGCATACGCACGGCAATTAAGACCGACTTACAATGCTCACCAGCCGAGCTCGTATACGGTCAGAATCTGAGACTTACCAATTCGATTTCTATCACAACCGATGAAAATCCAATTGAAGAATCAGAATTCCTCTCTCGCCTTCGTTCCCATATGCAGAACATTAAGGCAATACATCCTCGGCAACCCGTCCAAAAGGATGCCTACGTGTCAGAAGCCCTGGAGAACGCCGACTACGTTTTCATACGAGTCGACCGAGTTCGAAAACCTTTTGAACCTCCATATGAGGGCCCATATGAAGTAATCAAACGATTACGAAAACACTTCGTCGTCAAATTGAACGGCACAACCAAGTCGATATCTATCGACAGGCTAAAGCCAGCCTTCGGTTGTGACCGCGACAACGAAGCTAAGCCATCTAAAGCGGTAACATTCCGTTAACGCTACGCTGGGAGGGGAGTATGTGGTGACCGCGTAAAGTTAAATTACTAAACTTTACGCAATGTCACACAACAACTTCCGGCACGATAAGAACGAGCGGTCCGAACACTTCCTCGATCACTGAACTCCAAAGTTCAGTGATCTAGCCAATTTCCGGCAGCTCCAAAAAACAGCACTTCGATACGGTTCTCTGTTACAGCGCACGTTCGTGATCGCAAAAAAACTAAAGTACATCTTCTAAATATTGTAAATATAAAAAGCTAAACTAAGTTATAGTGTAGTGATATTGTACATATACATAAAAACAAAATAAAAACCAAATAAAACAAGTTTTATTTCGCATGTTTCTTAATGGGTTACGACAGTAACCTAAAGTGTCAAATCAGCAACATCATTTGAAACGTAAGTAAGTGGTCTGGAATTGATGACCGCTTTACAATCACTTAGGGCGGTTACCATCTCTTCATAGTCCAACGACGCGCAGTAGCTGTTTGGTTAAGCCGACTAACCTCTCCCACCATCCACCCCACCATGCTGCAGTTGGGGGAATGAACTTCCACTGAAATCGGTGGATAGTGCTGTGTTTGCATATTTCATCCCAGTTCACCTTCCCTAATGCATTTGCTGATCCAACGAAATTCGTTCCATTGTCACTGTAGATAATCAAAGGTCGCCCTCTTCTACTGATAAAACGTCGTAAGCCTTGTAGAAATCTATCAGTTGACAGCGAGGTAAGCAATTCCAAATGTACACACCTGTAGACCGCGCAAGTGAACAAACATATCCATGCCTTATGCGTTGAAGTTTTATCCACACCTCTAAGATAAACTGGACCTGCTAGATCCACACCAACTATTTCGAAAACCTTTGCGTCTCTCACTCGATCTTTAGGCAAGGGAGTAGTATCTGCGTCAGCATGTTTCGCTCTTTGCCTTTGACAAATCTTGCATTTCCCTAAAACTGTCCTTATAGACTGTCGACCACTTAGGATCCAAAATCTTTTACGAAGGATAACTACCATTGTTTGGATACCGGCATGAGACGATTCTCGATGTATTTTCATGATTAACGAAAAAACTACTGGGTGTGAGTGTTTAGGCAAGACTATTGGATGACAAAAATCCTTAACCTCGTCGCTATTAGCAATTTTAGTCTTGATGCGTATTAAACCATCTTCATCAATGTACGGGAACATGCCTGTAAGCCGCTCATCTGTAACATCTCCGAAGCTCTCCCTCCGCACCAGTAGAAAAATCTTCCCTTCAGCTCTACATATTTCATCCGTATTTAGATCACCTTTAACCAGGGAATTTTTATTATCTTTAGTATTTTTTACAAACCTCAGGATCCAGGCCACGACCCTTACGATTTTCTCGAAAGTGGAAAATCTTCTGTAATACCAGTCTGGTCCATTCGATAAAGCAAGAAGATCAGCAGACGATATCACCTTGGGTTTTTTCTCTTGATTAATTTCTGTTTCGTCATAAATTCCTTCGGACATAGGCCACGAAAGTGGAAAATCTTCTGTAATACCAGTCTGGTCCATTCGATAAAGCAAGAAGATCAGCAGACGATATCACCTTGGGTTTTTTCTCTTGATTAATTTCTGTTTCGTCATAAATTCCTTCGGACATAGGCCACAGTTCTTCTGGTTCTTTAAGCCAATCAGGACCCTCCCACCATCGAATCTCTAGCAGCTTTTTCGCACTACATCCTCTAGAGGGTAAATCGGCCGGATTGTGAATTCCCGGTACATACCGCCATAATCCATTGTTAGTAAGGGTCCTTATCTCTTCAACTCGATTTTTGACTAAACATCCCAGATTTATCCAGGCCAATATGGTGGTCGAATCACTCCAGAAGGTAGTCTTGCGTATGACAGATGCTAAATCTTTAATAACACTGTCGTACAATCTTGCGCCTATCAACGCTGCCAACAATTCTAGTCTTGGTATAGTTATTCTTCTCCCCGATTTTCCTGAAGGTGTAATCCTCGATTTTGCTTGCACTAATTGGACGCGCACTGTCCTGGTTTCGTCACCATCAACTATTGTTCGAAGATATATCGCTGTGGCATAAGCATCCTGACTGGCATCACAAAAAACATGAAGTGAACAATCTGCAAGCACTTCATCAGTTATCGTCAATCGTCTTGGGATTTCTACCTCGTTCAAATATTTTAACTCGCACTTCCATTTCAAGAACTTTTTCTGAATATCTTCATTGACTTCCTGATCCCAACCAATTTTCTCGAACCACAATTGCTGCAACAGTAACTTTGGTAGTAAAGTTATGCCACACGTCACGCCAATCGGATCGAAGTCTATGCGTAAAAAACAATATTACTCTTTTTGTAATTGGCTCTTCAATGGAATTGCAAATGTCAACATTCATTTTAAAGATATCTCTGGTTTTACTCCATTTTATCCCCAAAACGTTACACAAGGATTCTTCATTTGTTACAGAATTCTGGTATGAATATTCCCAGCCACGAAGTTCTAACTTCCTCTCCTTCAGAATTGCTGTAGCTTCTCTGATAAATTCCTGCAGTTCTGTTTCATTTTCTACACTCGTGACACAGTTATCGACATAAAAACTGCTAATCAGCTTTTCAATAATATTTGCTTTCAAAATATCTTTGTCCTGAAGACATCGTCGTAATGCGTCCCTCAAATGATGGTTTATCACGGCTCCCAATAGGAATGGACTGCACGATACACCAAATACTACCCTTCGATGCCTGAAGACTATAAGTTTTCCCTTTTCATCGTACCACAAGAAACGAAGATAATCTCGATCTCGCTCGTAGATACCAATCTGGAGAAATGCTTTCCGAATATCTGATATTACACCTATTTTTCTCAACCGGAACTTTGTTAGGATCGAAGGAATCAGCTCAATCAAGTTCATACCTTTTTCAACACAATCGTTTAAGCTAGCTTTACCTTTTTCTTTACAAGACGCGTCAAATACAGGACGAATTCTCGTAGTACTGTTTTCTTTTACCACATGACGATGTGGTAGGTAATAACTTCTTCTTTCAGCCAGACGTCAAAAATTCTTCCATAATCGTCAAACAGTCCATCAGCCTTCAAACGCTTAGAAGTAGTTATTAATCTTTTCGTTGCTATGTTGAAATTGCTCGGTAAAGTTGGATGATTTTCTAGCCAAGGCAAATGTATTTGAAATCTACCTTCTTCATCAACTGATACAGTATTCTTAAAATGTTCAACAGCCGCTTCCTGCAACTCCATTTTCTTTTTCTTTTCTGCTGGATCCGAAATACCAAGAATATCTAGAGACCATAGACTCTCAATATCACTTCCGTTTATCATCATAGTTGTTACAAGCATCGTAGTGTCGTCAGTTTCTGTTCCTATTGGAAGACAACCCATAATAGTCCATCCAAGATCTGTCTCGATTGCTGCTAAACCAGAAGACAACACTTGCACATAGCCTGTAAATAACTTCCCTGCTACGTCAGCATCTATTAATATATCGATGGGTCTATCTTCAAAACCATTTAAATGAATATTGTACATTTTCAATTCTTGCAGCCAAGGTCCTTGCTTCATCGCTGGGATTCTTTCGCAGATCAACGTCTGATTACGTGCTTCGAAATGACACTGGTATTTTCCATCCAAACTGGATAAATATATAGTGTAGACTTGTAGTGGAGTCGGACAAGCAAAACGTAAGGAATTGTTTCCAGTCTCAAATTTTTTTTTAATATGTTAGTGACATCGAATACTATACGAAATGGAAATTTTCTGCCTCTCGCAACCGCCGCTACGTAAATTATGGGCCATTTTGCAAAAAAAACTACCATTTTGGTCGTTCTTTCTAAATATATATGAGAATTTCTCGGTATGTGTAGGTCCAAAGAAAGCCAAAAAAATTAAGGGTGTTCATTATGAGATTACCTATCAGCGCTTACAAAATTAAATTTTAATCTGCATACATAACCTCAAAAAAGAATTAAAAACTGAAGAAACTGCTAAATTTTGGTTTTTTAGTAATAACTTTGGATGTTTTAAGTAAAATTTTATGAAATTTTCAGAAATTATACTTTATAATGTGAACAATAACTGGTAAACATTTTAGGTCAAAATATCTAACACAAGTCTCAAAAATTAACCTCAAATTTGAAAATTGATTGGCCAATAACTTTTGTGCATCGCATCGTATGAGATTCCTTTTTATTTCAAGTGTAGGTTTTCTTATGCACTTTATGATGGTGAACAAAAAAAAACTTTTAAACTTGAAAAAAGTGGAAAAAATCGAATCGAAAATCGTGAATTTTTGTATTTTTTCGTCAATTTTGCTAGAAAAATTCCACTTTTTTTTGATAAAACTAAATTTTTTTTGTCATATATCAAAGATGAATTACTAATACAAAAAAAAGAGTCTTATCAAAAAAAAGTGGAATTTTTCTAGAAAATTGACGAAAAAATACAAAAATTCCCGATTTTCGATTCGATTTTTTTCACTTTTTTTTCAAGTTTAAAATTTTTTCTTGTTCACCATCATAAACTGCTTAAAAAAACCTACATTTCAAATAAAAAGGGAACTCATTCGAAGTGATGCACAAAAGTTATTGGCCAATCAATTTTAAAATTTGAGGTTAATTTTTGAGTCTTGTATTAGATATTTTGACTTGAAATTTTAACCAGGCATTCTTCACGTTCTAAAGTATAAGTTCCAAAATTTCATCAAATTTTACTTAAAACATCCGAAGTTAGAACTAAAAAACCAAAATTTAGCAGTTTCCCCAGTTTTTAATTTTTTTTGAGGTTATGTGTGCAGATTAAAATTTCTTTTGCTTTCTTTGGACCTACACATTCCGAGAAATATATATTTAGAAAGAACGACCAAAATGGTAGTTTTTTTACAAAATGGCCCATAATTTACGTAGCGGCGGTTGCGAGAGGCAAAAAATTTCCATTTCGTATAGTATTCGATGTCACTAACATATTAAAAAAAAAATTTGAGACTGGAAACAATTCCTTTTTCACTCAATTTTGATGCTTGTCCGACTCCACTATTGATGTTGAATCACCTCAGATTTAACTCCACCAAAAAAATTATGTTGAACACGTTCTTGTCTATTGGGAATGCTTCGCTTCGAGCGCTGTACCTTTTAATATATATGAACGTTGAGACGCCGTATTGATTATAGCCCTTACAATCCTGTCTTTACCATTTCCTCTCAACTTAACTAACAACGTCTTCAATGCTACATTCGGTGAGCTCTCTAAAAAGGCTAACGCTTTATCACTTTTTTCATTCATCTGTGCAGAATCATATCCTTTTCCGTCAATTTTTTGGTCGGGATCTGAACAAATCAAGAAATGGTGTTTTTTGTTACAAAATGTACATCGTTTTTTATTCCAGCAATCTGAAGATTTGTGCTCAGTTTTAAAACAGTTAAAACAGCACCTTTTCTTGTCTAAAATATTTATTTTTTCTTCCGCAGGCATATCTCTAAAACCTGAACAATCGACACTATTGTGTTTGCCTTGGCAGAATGTACAATTCGTAGCTCTTACTTTATTAGCAGTAAGCAAACCTGTTGCAGTCGGTGGGGTTTTGTAGTTGTTCTTGACAGCTTCTTTGTTATTTCTTCTCTTTCCAACATTCGTCGATGAATTGTTTTTAAAACCAAAACCAGGCAAGGCCAATTTGACCTTCTCTTCGTTTTCCAGCTCATTCCGGAGAAATAACATCAATCTAGTCGTTCCTTTGATGTATTTGTAGTCGCTTCTAGACTATTATGGGAAGGGCTCCTCGAGACAGGTATATAATTGCGTTGCCAAACACGAAGAATATCTTCAGGTAGGCACGATTCTACGAACGGAAGTAACATTGACGCACATTTTTCTGTACTAACCTCAAGTGTTTCTAGAGCTCTGAGATGGCATTCTAATTTATCATAAAGCGATGTTAGTGGAATTTTTTCTACAGCTAGTGTATTCTGAAGCACCAAACCTAATAATTCTCGCACGTACACTTCAACTAACAAATCTTCCCGACCAAATCTAGTCTTCAAGCACTTTACTGCTTTTGCGTAATTTTCTCCAGTGGCCGGGAAGCTTTCTACCAATTCACGTGCTCTAGAGCCTTGAGTCGTCGCTTGTACCAAATATTGAAATTTGTCACTTTCTTCTATGGACAAATCTTCATCGATTCTCTTGAATTGTGCCCAAAATTGCAACCATTCTCTTAAGTCACCGCTAAACTTGACAAATTCTAGCTTTGGTAATTTAAATGTGCGCTTGTTCTCTGCAATGACACTATTATGAATACTTTGTTGTGAACCATACATACTCACGGCTTTTAAAGGTGCTTGATTTGTCGTAGTACATTATACTCGTCTGCCGTGCCCAGCTCTTTTTCTAAATCATCCTCGTTTAACTCATCTTGCTTCAGCATTTCTTCATATATATATATATATATATATATATATATATATATATATATATATATATATATATATATATATATATATATATATATATATATATATATATATATATATATATATATATATATATATATATATATATATATATATATATATATATATATATATATATATATATATATATATATATATATATATATATATATATATATATATATATATATATATATATATATATATATATATATATACACTCATCCCTCGATTTACACGGTAGATACGTTCCTGGAAAAGTCGTGTAAAGCAAAACCGTGTAAAACGAGACACAGAGCTCATACAAAATAGAAGGATATGTTCAATTAAACTTCAAACCGTGTAAATCGATGTACAGAAGATAAAGAAAAGTCGAGGATATGTACATTGTAACCGTGTAAATTGAGATAAACATTAACTCTAAAAAAGGGATTGTTCATTAATTGTTAAACACAATTAAATGCTTATATTATTGAAGTTTATTTGTGAAAATGAAAAACATAAACATAACATTAATTAACACCGAATACGGTACAAAAAAAAAATAAAAACATAACACAAATTAACAATACTCCTTTTAAATAAACGTAACGTAAACAAATTAACAATATTCCGTAGAAATAAAAGAATTCAAACATTAATACAAAACCAAAAAAACAACAATAAAAAACATAAACACAAATTAACAATGTTCCTTTCAAATAAACGTAACGTAAACAAATTAACAATATTCCGAACAAATAAAAAAATTCAAACGTAAATAACCTTCATAACAACTACAACTTAAAAAAGGAATAAAAAACAGCCTTCACTCTTCTTCTGAGCTTTGTAAAGATACAAGTCTCCTTTTCTTTGGTAGCGCTGGTGTAACATCACTATCCGAGTCACTAACAGAACATTCATCAACATTTCCCAAAGGTACTGCTTCACTTATTGAGATGTCGGCTTCATTTTCCACTTCGTTAATAACAGTTGACTTACTTTTGGATGGTACGAAATCGGTGATCAACATTTGCTTAGTCTGGCGAGTATTCTTGTAAATTTCTTCATATTGACTGAGCGCATTTTTTATTATTCTTTGAAATTTCAATGCTCTCTCAGTATCAGGATCTCTGTTAAAAAAATAAGTTTGCAGTTCTCTACCTAATCGAAGCCCTTCAGCAATTACTTTTCCAGAAAATTTTTCAAATGTATTACTGTCATCGTCGGAATTGCTATCTCCAGTATCTTCGGAAACTTGATGTAGTACTAAATCAACGAGATCCGTATCTGAAATTTCCTCATCCTCAAATAACTCTTCAATATCTGGAATATCAAGGTCATTAAATCCCTCGCCTCCAATAGAATGAGCTATATCTATGATATTAGCATAAACATTTTCAGTTGAAGTCACGTTTCTTTCACAAATTACTTCAGGCCATATGATTTTCCAGCAAGAATTCAATGTTGACTTTCTTATTTCGGCGACGGCTGAAACGACATTTGTTACACAATTTAAGATTGTAAAATTTTTCCACACTTCAGGTAGAGTAAGTGACGGATTTTCATCCAATTCACTCAAAACATCTGCGAATGTTCGTCTAATATAATAACACTTAAACGCAGAAATTATCCCTTGATCTTGGGGTTGAATTAACGAAGTTGTGTTGGGAGGCAAGAACTCAATTTTTACATTCGTATGTTGCAAGTCTATTGGATGACTTGGTGAATTGTCTAGGAGCAATAGAACCTTGAACTCAAGGTTTTTTTTTTGTAAATAGCTTTTCACTTCCGGTATGAAACAATCATAGAACCAATTTTCAAAGATTGTGCAGGTCACCCAGGCTTTTTTGTTGGAACGCCAATGCAATGGTAGTTTGTCTAAATCCTTTCCTTTCATCGCACGCGGCCTTTGAGATCTATTAATTAGTAAAGGTTTCAAAACACGATCGCCTGACGCGTTACTACAAAGAAGTAAAGTCACCCTATCCTTGGCTGCTTTAAATCCCCCTGCGAATCTCTCAGATTTAGCCACATAAGTTCTTCTAGGCATCTTTTTCCAGAATAAGCCGGTCTCATCGGCATTAAACACTTGGTCAGGAACGTAACAGTTTTCTTCAATAATTTTTTTCAGTTTTGCTGGATATTCTTTTGCCGGTTTTTCATCACCGGAAGCAGATTCCCCTTTGAGTTTAATGTTATGAAGATTGTGCCTTTTTTTAAAGTTTTCGAACAACCCCTTGCTTGCACTGAATTCTGTAGAAGATGAAGTTGGTTGCTGTTCTTTTAAAGAGCTAAAAATATTAAACGCTTTATGTCTTATGGAATTAGAATCCACCGGTATTTTTTTTGGTTATTGTCTTCTATCCAAATTACTAGTGCTTTTTCTACGGCTTCTATTAAAGCATCTCGGTTATATGTAGAAAATTTTGCGCTTACAGTAGTGCCCCTAGATACACTTTTTCGAATAGAATCTTCCATTCGTTTTATTGTTCTAACAGTTGCCTCATTCATTCCATATTGAACCTTGTCCAGATTTTAGTTTGTCTAAAATTTAAATTTTCTTTTCCAAAGTAATTGTTTGTCTTTGCTTGGTAATCTGCTTTTTTTTTGTAGACATTATAAGATTAAAACTTGTATACAAAAATGCAAAA
>OY979695.1:80527174-80719148 GCA_963855945.1 Thereva nobilitata
TATATATATATATATATATATATATATATATATATATATATATATATATATAATATATCGGTTCATTGTTGTAATTGTTGTTGTTGTTGTTTTTCCTCCAACATCTCCATCAGCGCACTGATATGACACGAATCGGCCTCCTTTGATGATAATTCTGCCTTAACCTTTTTCACTGTTTTTGTGAACGAGGATCGAAGCACTCCACGCTGTTTTAATTTCTTATCCATCCTCTTGTAAACGGTCCTGTCACGGTCGCCACTATGTGAAAAATGTTATCAAATGAATCAAACTCCACGATTTTGACCGTTTACAAAGGATTTATTAAAACAAAAAAAAACAAGAATAATCTTATAAATGAATTTCACAACTTCTTCTCATAAAATTTCGCACGCCAACGCTTTAAATAAAAAACTAACCTGAACTAAATTCGATTACAATAAAGTAATAGATTACATTATTCTGAGAGAACTGTCATAACTCTAATACAATTTATTGTACTACTTCTACCATTTCATGACACCGCTATTCCAAATCAAGACTAAAGGCTGAAGTACAATGATTCCGTTCCGAACCGCACCGTAAGCGTACCGTCCCGTGGAGTTGGATAACAGGCTACAATACAACCTATTCATTCCGTTTTTGACAACTATCAAGATTAAAAGAAATGAGTGCAGAAATAAATAAAATGTTGTGTCCAAATAGAATTAATTTTTTATAACAAAAATTTCCGGATATTTTTTTACTAATTCAATTAAATTTTCGTCGTTCACATTTATGTTTTAAATTACCGACCACCAAATGAGGTTATGTTTTCCGACCTTTTCGTAAAAAGATGGAATTTGCTCATCTTTTCCATTCCGCACCGTTCCGAACCGTCTATTGTAGTCACCCTTCCGTTTCCACGAACATTTCCAATGAAAATTCCTACAATCCGACTTTTGACATTTATACGAAACGGTACGGAGCGGAATCATTGTACTCCAGCCTTAAAGGCTGAAGTACAATGATTCCGTTCCGAACAGCACCGTAAGCGTACCGTTCCGTGGAGTTGGATAAGTGGCTACAATACACCCTATTCATTCCGTTTTGGACAACTATTAAGTTTAAAAGAAGTGAATGCAGAAATAATAAAATGTTGTGTCCAAAAAGAATTAATTTTTTTTATCAAAAATTTCCGGATATGTTTTTACTAATTCAATTAATTTTTCGACTTCCATATTTATGTTTTAAATTACCGACCACCAAATGAGGTTATGTCTTCCGACCTTTTCGTAAAAAGATGGAATTTGCTCAACTTTTCCATTCCGCACCGTTCCGAAGCGTCCATTGTAGTCACCCTTCCGTTTTCACGAACACTTCCAATGAAAATTCTAACAATCCGACTTTTGACATTTATACGAAACGGTACAGAACGGAATCATTGTACTCCAGCCTTTAGAGGAACTATTGATAGTAGATCAAAAAATAATAAAAATAAATGATACTTCATATAAATACAACCAAGATTCAGATTATAAAAATCTTAAAGAATTCAGCTCATGTATCCAAACAAATAAATGTATTAAAACTAAAAGTATGAAAGCTCAATTGATTGAAATAGAAATGGGCTTGTTATTATTAAAAAAATTTGTAAATTTTAACTTTAATAGTAGTTGCGATGAGCGAAATTTAATATTAGATGGAAATTATTTAATAACATTTAGGCTGTGTGCGAAACCGGCTAATTGCTTGCTAAACTTCCAGATTTTTTGGAAGCTTCTCAGTCTAATTCCAGTGCTGTGCGAAACCAAAACTGGAATTGCTTGCTAAAATTTTACCGGTTGACATGTACTTGACGTTTAATTGTAAAAGTAGTATTTGAAATATTAGTTATTTAAGATTTTTTAAAAGGGGGAAAGCGGTGGACAATGAAATAATGATGAAATTATGGCAGTAATATTTTTTGCAAAATTATTGTTCATGTACGGCAAAATTTTACGTTATTATTAAAACCGTTACCAGTAGCAAAGCAACCAAAGTAAATATTTCAAATATTAAGCAAGAGAAGAAGAAGAATTAGCAAGCTCAAATATTTACTAAATGAAAAAGTACTAGAATTAGCAAGCAATTAGCTGGTTTCGCACACAGCCTTAATGATTGCGAAATTTACCTTAATAATAAAACATTTAAAAATATAAAAGAAAAATTCGAACCAAGATTTGTAATACCAAGCGATGTTTAATTATCCATGAATAACAGTAAACTCTCATTTGACGATTTAGTGATAAGACAGGTTGAAAACATTGAGCATATAAAGGAATTAATATTTCAAAGGAAAAGCCAGCTGTATTTTAATCTAGGGATAGGACTTGTAATATTAATCATTTTTATAGCACTAACTTTTTTTTATATATGAAGATTATGAAGATAAAAAGGACATATACCATTCCCTCTAAAGGAGGGAGAAGTTACGTCCAGGCCACCGCGAAGATTTTCCCATGGAGAGTATACAAGGAGTTAAAACTACGTGTTGTCAATTTTCGTTTGATTAATGGTGGCGCTGCAGTCAAATGTACCCCAAAAAACATGGCCGATTGTATTTATCCGGTTCACGGCCAAGTTCGTTTATTATCAATATATTTTATGTTTACCAGCTTACAGCTGTTTACCAGCTTCCAAATTCAATTTATGTCAATGCGATTATTCGTAATTAATCAATTTTTGATGTTTCCAATGAATTTTTATTAATTTTATGTGGGGTACATCGGACAAAGGTGACATCTGTGGCCAAAAATGAACTAGAAGTTTAGTTTCTTCTACCCATCCATTTCCTGTCATTTTCCCCATAAGAGTTTTACCTCCTTGTATATTCTCCATGGATTTTCCCATCAACTGGCATCAGTAAAAATACCCGGCGACGTTCCAGGAAATTTGTACGGAGCGACATCGACGTAGACATAACATCCAACTCCAGATTGGATTCGCAGAAACTAAATAAAACCAAACTCAGCAAATTTTAAGTGCAACAAATGCACCAAAGAAATGCAACATAAAAACATTTTAAATCAGTTTCGGAGCAACCGTCGAAATTAATACTTGTTTTCAATCGTCCTTATTTTTGCAATAGTTTTTAATATCTGTTTCTATTAATAAATAGTTTTTATAAATTTCAAAAAGGAATTTTAAGTTTTTTTATTTAACATTTTTATTAAATTTTTCTTCTCCCAAATTAAAGTAATTATATTTCTTGTGCAATGTATTCTTGATTTATTTATAGCCAAGTTCCAATTTTCCTTATTATCTCCTGAGAGAGCCTCGGCCAAAGATAAAGAGTGTGGACCTACAGCGAAATTTGCAGACTCGTTTTCTGAATCAGTTGATAATGTTTTGTCTTTTTCGTTAGGACATTTCGCTTTGTGGTTACCGTGTGCCTTTTCTTTATTGTGATGTAAAGAGTATCTATAATGGTAAACTTTCTTTGGTCTTCCCGTTTTACCTTTAATTAATTTTGGCCGCTCCCTGCATCGTTTCCGTGATTCATTGTTCATTGCCATTAGGCTCAGTATCATCTTGGTTTTCTATTTCTACATCCAATAGGCCAGTCTTCGCAGAATTTTTATTTATATGGCAATTATTCAAACTTTCATTTAGTCTTTGGTCCTCTTTTTCATCATGCAGGATAACTTCAATAATTTCGTTCCCTTCAGTTTCTTTCAGATTACTGCAGCTCCTTGACTCATATAATTCAGTTTCTGCGTATTTAAAAACATCTTCAAACTTTGAATCAAAGGTAAAATGTTGAATAAACTTTACGTCTCTGCTAACTATAATTTTTCGTTCACTTGGTGAACACAGCCAGGCTTTTGATTCTCTCGAGTATCCCAAAAACGTGCACTCTTTTGATTTCGCACTAAATTTACCCATTTTGGGGTCTTTATCTAAAACAAAAGCTTTTAGTCCAAAAATTTGAAAATAACTTACATCAGTAGCGCGTTCAAAAACCTTACTATGGTTAACCATGGTTAACTATGGTAAACTTTTGTCGTTCAAAAACTCCGTGGTTAACTACAACATAACCACGAGCATAGCTTTTGGGCGTTCAAAAACTCTCGTGGTTAACCATGGTGTAGTTAAATTTTAACCCTGCTCGGGAGCATGGTTAGCGATAGTTAAGAAAAAGAAGAATAAAAACAACTCTCTGACAGTTGTTTTAATGTAAACACATGAGCAAATCAAAGTGGGATTTGTGGGATTATTGCAAATAAATAATTAATGAAATATTTGACGCAATTATCGGGACTATTTTATGGAAAATTTTGTTTTTATTTTTCTTTAGCTTGTAGTTAACCACGGTGCGTTCAAAAACCTCAATGGTTAAACATAAACTTTCGTGGTTAAGTGAAGTGATGCAGTATAACCACAGCTTACCTCGTGGTTTACCATAGTAAGGTTTTTGAACGCGCTCCAGGTCGCTTTTCAGCCCAGATTTTATGAGCAGTACTTCCAGATAATGATGTCTGCCCAAAACATCTGTGGTACTCCTGATTGTAGCATTAGGCTGCGTGCGGTTTCAATCAGGGTTCTATTTTTTCTCTCAAAAACTCCATTTTGTTGAGGCGTATGTGGAACTGTAAAGCTGGAAACAGGTTGAACGTTCATAAGCGTTCATCAGCGCTGAGAAATGTCTGAATGAAAATGAGTACACACAACCTAATGGTAGTGGACAGATTGCACGGTTATCAGCCTTCATCAGCGATGGAATAGACTCTATTTCTATTCTGATGAATGTAGTTCTGTGTTGTTTGACGTTTCTGGCAGTTGTGACATTGTTATAATTGTCAGTTTGGGTTGTTTTAAATAGTGGGTTCTTTTAATGAAATTAATTTCGACGAGAATTAATTTCACGGAACTTCAATGCAGTAAGAAACGAAAAATTTCACAAAAATAAACATTTGAAGTTTCCAATATTTTCTTATTTTAACGTTTGGCGAACTCTTATGACCGTTTAATGTGTTTACCACCCGACGTTATGAACGTCTTTTGACATTTCACATCGCTGATGAACGCTTATGAACGTTCTATCTGTTTCCACCTTAAGCCTTGTTGTATCCCATTTTCTTTCCATTTGCTTATTGCAATACTCCGTTCCGTTATCCGTTTGTAGGTATTCAATGCGCTTCCCATACTGAGTTTCAGCAAATGCTTTAAATTCTTTAAATGCATTAAAAACATCACTTTTTCGTTTTATAAAGTAAACTTCACACCAACGAAACTTATCGTCGATGAAGGTGGTGTAGGGAACCAACTTCTACAGAAATAAAAAAATAACTAAACTTGTGATTATAATATCTTTATTTATACTTTATAAAATATTCTTTTATTTACACAATAAAATCATCTAATTAAACACTTCCGATTTCCTAATAAAAAGCTAACCTTAAAAAGCCTAAATTTACGCGCACGATGTTTTGTGTTGACAGTTTTCTTTTTCTTGGTTTTTTTAGGACTGCCCTAGAATAGAATTGGTGGATGTGGCGGATGTGGCGCCATATTACTCCCCTTCCAGCAACACAATACTCATTGTGGTGCGAATTGTACTCGCTTCTTTTTTAGAGCAGGGCCTTCATATGTTCTTGGTCCTTGACTTTTCGTCGTATTGTTTTCGTCTGTCATAACTTGCATGAAGGCTGGTTTTAAACGATCCACTGATATGTTGGAGTGAGTACCATTGATATCCACTGTATAATAGGTGCCATTGTCTCTTTTCACTACTGCATACGGTCCAACATAAGGTTGATCTAGTGGTTTTCTGACACTGTCGACTCTGATAAAAACATGGGAACACGTCGAGAGATATTTATGAATGAATATTTTGGGTTTGTTGTGATGAGCTGTCTGATGAGGTCTGAGAGCTCTCATGTACTCTCTTAAGTGTTCTTTGAAGTAAGAGTGGTCCTGTTGAAAGTTGTCCTGCATAAAGTATTCGCCGGGTAAACGGAGTGTTGTTCCGTATACCAACTCGGCACTTGATGATCCGATATCTTCCTTTAAGCAGTTTCTGAGTCCTAGAAGTACCACGGGTAACACGCGAACCCAATCATCAGTTTCGTGACATTTCACTGCGGCTTTTAATGATCTATGCCAGCGCTCGACAAGCCCATTTGCTTGTGGGTGATATGCTGTTGTGCGCTGATGCCGCCTACCAATCATTTTAGCGAATGCCTCAAAAATCTGTGCGTCAAATTGTGTTCCTCTATCAGTGGTTATTGTTGATGGTGTGCCAAATCGAGCAATCCAGGTGGTAAAAAATGCATCCACCACTGTGGTGGCTGTAATATCTTTCATCGGCGTTGCCTCAGGCCATCTTGTAAATCGGTCGATCATTGTGAGGCAGTAACGAAATCCGCGTGATTCGGGCATTGGGCCTACAATGTCAATGTGTATGTGATTAAATCTTTCGTCTGGCACATCGATATGTTTCGGTGGTCGTTTTGTATGTCGGCTAATTTTTGACCGCCGACAAGGCAAGCATGTTCGTGCCCATTCCATTATATCCTTATTCATCGTTGGCCATATGAATTTCTTCGCAATAGTTTTTCGCGCTGTTTTTCCACTGCCATGGACGGTGTTATGAACGGTGTCGAAGATGTTTTTTCTGAGCGGTTTCGGGATATACGGTCTTATCATGTCTGTGGAGATGTCACAATAGAGTAGGGGGCCTCGGTAGTCTAGGGAGTAAGGCGCCTGGCTACTATCCCAGAGGTCCCGGGTTCGAGTCCCGGCAGAGCCCCACGGTCCTTCGCCTTTCCCACCTTCCCTCCTGTCATAGCCTTCCGCTAGCACTGCCCCGCTCCACCAAGCGCATGCCATCGGTTGGTTGATGGGATTCAACTTGTTTCAGGAGGCATAACACTCCAGCGAGTTGTTTCTCATTGCCCCGATGCCAGAGTCGCGATAGAAATGGTTGGGGTTAGGTGGTTGTGGCAGTTCCTTCCTAATTCTCTCTTCCCCTTCACTATCTATCGACTAGAGCTTGCTGTTCGACATTGCACTCTATACGAAGAAAATAGATTGTCGACAGTACAAAGGGCTTTCCCTGAGCTCTAGTCTTCCACATAAAAAAAAAATAGACTGTCGTTTCAGAGTCTGATAGTCGTAGTTCCTTAAATTGTAGCGAACCAGGTTTCTGTAATAGATTTTTAAGTTCCTCATCTTTTTGCTGAGCGGTTGATATGTCTTCGGTTGTTATAGAAACTGGCAATTCAATATTATCTATCCTTGATAATGTATCGGCTACTGTATTATGTTGTCCAGAAAGATGGCGTATGTCAGTTGTGAATTGACTTATTAAATCGAGTTGTCTTTGTTGCTTTGGAGATGCTTTCATGGCTTTTTGGTTAAATGCATAAATCAATGGCTTATGGTCCGTGAAGATAATTGCTTTTCGTCCTTCAATTAAATGTTTGAAAAATGTTATTGCTGCGGAAATAGCAAGCAATTCTCTGTCATATGCACTATATTTAGTTTGCGTCTCCGTCAATTTTCTTGAGAAAAACCCAAGTGGTTGTTGCTCGTCATTCACGGTTTGTTCGAGTACGGCACCAATTGCTATGTCCGAAGCATCTGTCGTTAGATACAGTTGTGTGCCTTCTGCCGGGTGTGCGATCAGTGTGGCTTTCGCTAACTGGTCCTTGCATTCTTCAAATGCGTGGTCAGCTTCCGTGTTCCATTGAACTAGTCTTTTATCCCGTTTTTTAGCTCCGACAGTTAATGCGTGCAAAGGAGCTTGTGTCATTGCAGCATTCTTGATACATCTTCTGTAAAAATTTATCATTCCTAAAAATCGTCTAAGTTCCATTACTGTTTTTGGTTTAGGAAAATTAAGAATCGCTCGGACTCGGTGCGTGATTGGACTTATTCCTTCGTTTGTGACTTGATAACCCAAGTATTCGACTTTCGATTGTCCCCAGGTGCACCTACTTAGTTTGATACAGAGCCCAAACTCTTTTTGACGTTGAAATACTTGCTGCAGATGGTCCAAATGTTCTTCTCGAGACTTTGAAGCTACAATGATATCGTCTATATAGCAAAAGCAGAACTCAAGACCTCTTAACACCGTGTCAATGAAACGTTGGAAGGACTGGGCGGCATTAGTAAGGCCGAAAGGCATGACATTAAATTGGTATAGCCCGAATGGGGTGATTAATGCCGTTTTTTCGCTGTCTTCTGGAGCCATCGGAAT
Source organism: Thereva nobilitata (assembly GCA_963855945.1). NCBI lineage: Eukaryota > Metazoa > Arthropoda > Insecta > Diptera > Therevidae > Thereva > Thereva nobilitata. The sequence continues at coordinate 80,535,396 of OY979695.1, forward strand.
TTGAAAATGAGCTCTTTCCAGATCACACGTTGAAAAATGTGTACATCCATGTAACCAGTGGGAAAATCCTGTATATTGGGTACTGGATATTTGTCCGGTAAAGTCATTTTATTCAAGCGTCGATAATCGCCGAAAATCCTCCAGGTCCCGTCTTTCTTTCTTCGCATTAACATAGGATTAGCATACGGACTGGACGAGGGACTGACTATGCCTTCAGCTATCCAATCGTTAATTTCCCTGCGTGCGGCCTTGTGTCTGCCTGGTGAGAGGCGACGTGCGCGTTCGGCACAAGGAGGTCCCTTTGTTATGATGTGGTGTTGTATATTGTGGCGAGGTTTTCGATATTTACCAGGAATGGTGATTTCAATATTTTCTTTCACTAGTTTGTGAAAGTCACTGTTTTCTCCTACTGTAGTCACTGTTGGAGTATTGGTTCGAGTAACTAAACCGTATGTTGCAAGGTTTGTGATCCCGTCGATTAGTCGTCGGTTTCTTATGTCGGGAAGGAGGTGATACTCGTGAAGGAAATCGTTTCCCAGTATTGGTTGGGATACTTCAGCTACAATGAACTTCCACGGTAGTGGACGTCTCAGGCCAAAATCGAGCGTTAATTTGTTCTCGCCGAATGTAAGTATCCTCGTATAGTTTGCTGCGAATAAAAAAAAATCGGTGCTGGGATGACACTTTGGTTTGTAAGATTTTGGTAGAACAGACACGAATGCTCCTGTATCCATTAAGAACTGTATTCCTGATTTTTTGTCGGTTATTAGGAGGCGTTTTGATGTACGTGTATGCCCGACGGACGCCTCGGTGCTCGTCGGAATGATTAGTTTTCCGGTTGTTGCCATTCACAAGGTTTTCGGCATTTTTGTGCTTTTGTGCCAAATTTGCTATGGTAGTAGCACATATTCTTATTTTGCGAGGTTTTCCAAGGCGATTTAGACCGCCTCCGGCCTTGGTTTGTGTACTGTCGATTGTGAGATCTTGCACGTAGATTTTGGACCTCTTTTGATAGAGCTTCGACCGCAATTCGTAACTCGTTAATTTCCGTGTTGGATGAAACCGTTGCATTTGACGGTATGGTATTCGTAGCATGGAGTATCGGAGGTACGTTCTTCACTTCCTTTCCTGATGCTATTGCCATTGGCGTGCTAATGTTCATGGAATTTATTTGAGGTTGCATCACCTCTGCAATTCGATCTGCTTGTACGGCTAGTGTGTCCAGATTCTCCGTATCATTAACGGCCAATATTCCTCGCGTGTGTTCTGGTAATTGTTCCAGAAATAATGATCGAATTATGGTGTCGTTGCATTGACCACTAGCAAGATTTTTCATTTGCTGCAGGTATAAAGAGGGTTTTTCGTTACCTATTGGTCGCCCTCGAAGTAGTCGTCGAAGTCGAGTTTCGGAAGATTCTCCAAACGCTGAGATGATGCGACTTTTTAGTGCATTGTATTTGTCATTCGCAGGAGGCGAATCGATAAGGTCTCCGACTACTCCTAACATTTCACTTTCTAAATTTATTAAAATGTACCTGAATTTGGATGTATCCGAGGTGATTTGATGTAATGCAAAAGCGGCTTCCGCCACAGTAAACCATCGAGCTGGTGTGTCTTTCCAAAAAGGATGCGGGAGTTTGACAGTAGATACTGCATTCACTAGGTTGTTCTGCGACTGGGAAGTGGTTGATACTAGTTGCTGTTGCGGCTCTTGTTCTGGCGGCGGAGGCTCCATTTTGTGGTTTTTAGTGAGACAATCAGAAAGGTTACAGTTGCTGTAGTCTTAAATCCTATGACCTGCTCTGTTTCGGCCCAAGAATGCGTCACGAGAGAATTCACTATAGTGCGTTATAAATCGCTTCGATATAAGAAATCGCGATCTCGTTTACATACAGCGTAATAATATCGGTTTTAAATCGCGAACTTGGGCTACGGCGTAAAACGTTTTTCACGACGAATTCACTAATGTTATTTCTTCCAACTCACTTCGGGGTCACCATTTTTCTGTAGGGAACCAACTTCTACAGAAATAAGAAAATAACTAAACTTGTGATTATAATATCTTTATTTACACTTTATAAAATATTATTTTATTTACACAATAAAATCATCTAATTAAACACTTCCGATTTCCTAATAAAAAGCTAACCTTAAAAAGCCTAAATTTACGCGGACGATGTTTTGTGTTGACAGTTTTCTTTTTCTTTGTTTTTTTAGGACTGCCCTAGAATAGAATTGGTGGATGTGGCGGATGTGGCGCCATAGCGGCGAAATAGTTAGCGCCACCTATTGAACTTTGACATCACTGTTCACTTGTTCTGTACTGACATCACTGTTCACTTGTTCTTTGTAATTCACGAATTGGGAATGGATTTTGCAATTGCTTTGCTTTTATACAAACTTCACATATTTGATCTTTTATCCTATATTCAACTTTTATTCCTATAATTTCTCCTTTTTGTACCATTTCGATTAAACAATTTAAATTAAAGTGACCAAATTTTTTGTGCCAATTTATCAAACTGTTTTCTTTTATCTATACTATTATATAAAGAAAAAAGATTTGATTGTTTGTTTGTTCCGGATAAACTCAAAAACTACCGAACCGATTTTAAGTGCGAGTAACATGGGATATATTTTATTTTTCAGAACATGAACATTTTTGACAAATGCTGTGAAAACTGGTAAAATCACAGCAACGACATCTAAATTACTTTTTCCTAATTTTTTTCTAATCTCGATAAAGAAGGCTAGAAAAAAATAATTTCGATGTCGTTGCTATGGTTTTCTACATAATGTTTCAGCAGTTTTCACAGCCATGTCAAAAATGTTGATGTCAAAAATTTTCATGTTCTGAAAAATAAAAAATCAAATCTTTTTTCTACAGTACATAATCTATCTAATACATATGCTATATCCTATCTATACTATTATATAAAGAGAAAAGATTTGATTGTTTGTTTGTTCCGGATAAACTCAAAAACTACCGAACCGATTTTAAAAATTCTTTCGCCAATCGAAAGCTCTATTATCAGCGAGTAACATGGGATATATTTTATTTTTCAGAACATGAACATTTTTGACAAATGCTGTGAAAACTGGTAAAATCACAGCAACGACATCTAAATTATTTTTTCCTAATTTTTTTCTAATCTCGATAATGCCCTTATGACACTCACTTTTTTTCGGCTGATAAATCTGCTAGAAAATCCAATTGTGCGAAAAAGATATAAATATTTTGCTAGAAAAGGATAGCATTGGTTTTTATATTTTTTGAAATAAGTTTTGACAGTTCTATCTCAATTGTGTTCTGTTAGCAGTAATAAAATCAAAGTAGCAGTAGAAAAATCAAGAACTGTCTTAAAATCTCGAATTTTTCTTCATATTTTCCAGCTGAACTGCTAGAATGCATATGACAATGCCATTTTTCTATTCCAATTTTGTCAAATTTGTTGGTCACTCACTCCAGTTTAAATTTCCTATGCTAACATTTCCTCTCATTCTAATTAGCTGATTTACCAGCAGAAAAAAAGCGAGTGTCATAAGGGCATAAAGAAGGCTAGAAAAAAATAATTTCGATGTCGTTGCTATGGTTTTCTACATAATGTTTCAGCAGTTTTCACAGCCATGTCCAAAAAAATGTTGATGTCAAAAATTTTCATGTTCTGAAAAATAAAAAATCAAATCTTTTCTCTATAGTACATAATCTATCTATATACATATGCTATATCCTATATTATATATATGTATAGGCAAAAACACTCACTCACTTGGAGCGCGTTCAAAAACCTTACTATGGTAAACCACGAGGTAAGCTGTGGTTATGCTGCATCACTTCACTTAACCACGAAAGTTTATGTTTAACCATGGAGGTTTTTGAACGCACCGTAGTTAACTACTTAAAGAAAAATTAAAAAAATAAAAACAAAATTTTCCATAAAATAGTGTCACCACCACTTAGCCGACAACCAGCCGAACTAATAGGGACCCTAGCGAGCGCCGTCTAAATTAATGGCGTCCCAGCCGAACGAATCAAAAGAGAAGAGGAGAGAGATGACAGGGGGGACTTTTGATCTACGACCGCCGCCGCGTAATGTCGAAACGTTTTAACCACGCGCATTTTATTATTGTTTAAACTCGAATGTAAAATATAATTTAATAAAGATTCAATTGTTTGTAATAGATCGGTTTTGTTCTAAATTAAGGCCACCTCTCGCCATCCTTGTGACAACTCAGAAGTGGGATACCCGTTGAGTATTTGTTAAACATAAAAAAGTATTCTAACCTCTCTTTTAAGGAAAAAGACACTTAGAACCGTGAATCAAAATTCTCGTACACATATCAAATATTAATTTAATTCCGACATGCCTCTCGTAAAAATCACCACACTAAAGGTTGTGCAATTAAAGAAGATTCTGAAATTGCACAACTTGCCAACTTCAGGAACTAAATCGGCTCTATTAAATAGAATTATAGATAGTCTCGAGACGGATGAAGTCGAAGAAGATGAAGTGGTTAGCGAGGGAGAAAACTCTTTAGATGAAATCAGCGAATTACGTGAAGAAATCAGCAGGCTGGGGCAAATAATACAAGACGTGATAGGTGAAGTGAAATCTATTCAAATCCCAAGCAACACGTTGCCCATGTCATCTACAACCACCACAACCTCGTCATCGTCAAATAACGTAATGCCGTCGTTAGGAAACTTCGTTGCACCGCCAGCCACAAACGACGTCCCGCCGTCGTCAATTATTAACAACATGAATCCATCCGCAAGCATAAACACGATATTGCCGCCATCTAGCAACATTATTCCGCCGTCCAACAACGTTACTCCGCCGTCTAGCAACGTTATCCCGCCGTTTACCTATAACGTTACACCTCCGTCAGCAACAATGAACACAATGTCACCGGTCATGTCCGGGACACCGCCGTCAACCGCTGTATCGACGATATCAAGAGGCACAGTTTCATACATGCCCCACAATCAACCGCCGTCAAAATGGATGCCTGTCATTCAGCACCAACCAACAATTAACAGACACCCACCATCAACGAATGCTATCTTCCATCAACAAGGAATCAATCCAATCGACGCTGCGCATCACTACTGTCACGGTCAATGAGACCAATCATCCAACTCAGCCAACATTCCCGTCAACAGCTGTTTCCAATTTATCACGAGAAATGTCTGTTCGAGAGATTTTAGACATACTTCCAGAATTTGACCCGTCAAACGAACTGTCGTTATCGGCAGAAAGATTCGTCGCTCGAATTAACGGCCTGATTAATTCCTACCAATGGAACGAGCAAAATGTGTTAGTCGCCGTTCAAGCAAAATTGAAAGGTCCGGCCAAGATATGGGCAGATTCAACAATCGAGGTTCATCGCACCTGGCATGAATTCTGTTCCGGCTTACGTCAAGATTTTGGTGAAGTAAGCAATGAAGCCGATATTCACATGAAATTAATGAACTGCTCTAGACGTCCCGGTGAACGCGTCACTGAATATTTTCACCGCGCCCGTGCACTAGGAAATAAACATCAGATGGGCGATGCCGCTATCATTCGGTACATCAGAAACGGTCTCAAGCACTCCGACTTGCAGAACGCATTAGCCAGCACAGAGTTCCAGTCAACGAACGAACTACGATGTGCCATCGAACGATACCTAACAAATCGAGCATCAATTCCATCAAGCACAGAGAAACGACAAATGTCAAAACCACCGAAAATCGAAACAAAACTTTCTCATCAGAACAACCAAGTCCCGTCACTCGAAAGGAAACCTCCGAATGCAAAAGTGGTTTGCTATAACTGCTTCGAAACCGGCCACATGTCCATTAATTGTCCGAAACCTCCAAGACGATCTCGATGCACCATTTGCCTAAGAACAAACCACACCGATGCAACCTGTCCCGAAGCTAAGGGGAAACAATTCAGCAACGTACGCAAAATTCTGTCCCCCGCAGATAAACCCGAGAACCGTCTAAAAAGCATTTCTATAAATGGAAATAGAGTTACCGCCTTCGTTGAGCCGGGAAGCGACAATACTTTGATACGTCACACCTTAGCCAATAAAATTGCACCCATTTCAGAATTAGAACCAGTTATCTTGAACGGGTTCTTTGGTGGCAAATACCGTTGCACCTCTTCGATATCCGCATCTGTTGAAGCAGATGATAGAAAATCATTAGTCACATTGTTAGTCGCCGATGATGAGCTGATGTCACACGACGTACTGCTGGGTAACGATTACGTGGATGACGACCGCTATCAGTTAGTGTTGGACCCAACAACATGTCGATTCGAGTCAAAGGATAAAAGCAACATATGCATGGGTTCCCAATTGCACCAAAGCGAGTCTGACAAATTGTTAACGATCATCAGTGAGCACTTCGACTGTTTCAGCGAATCTCTCAATCGCCTGGGAGTATGTAAAACGACATCGATGACCATCAAATTGACATCTGATCAACCTATCAACAAGAAGCCGTATCGTGTCCCATTCGCAAAACGTGAGACAATCGATAACATCATCAACGAACTGCTACTGCATGATATTATCCGACCTAGCTTATCGCCATACTCATCACCGATTGTGCTCGTTAAGAAGTCAAATGGAGAAGATCGTATGTGCGTCGACTATATAGCATTAAACGCCATCACAGTTAAAATGCCTTTTCCTATGCCAACGGTTGAGGAAATCTTATCTACTATCGCAGGCCATCGATTCTTCACGACACTGGATCTTATGTCTGGGTACTACCAGATCCCAATTAACGAAGACTCCAAGCAGTACACCGCCTTTATTACGCACCGAGGTCAATATGAGTTCAATAGAATGCCTTTTGGTTTGGTCAACGCCCCAGGCGTGTTCCAGACAATGATAACTCAGCTATTACAAAACACAGCAGGTAAAATCATCAGTTATGTCGACGAAGTCATCATTCCAAGCTGTTCAATTGCCGAAGGTCTGAGGGGGCTGATCGAATTCCTGGAATTAGTACGTCAGGCCGGGTTGACGCTTCGTCCGAGTAAATGCATTTTCCTGGCCACTGAAATCTCGTTCTTGGGTCACCAGGTTACCCAATATGGTATTAAACCGGGCAAAGAGAAGACAATGGCTATCCAAAACTTTGCAAAACCGGAGACAGTTACCGAAGTTAGAAGGTTCCTAGGCCTCACCGGATTCTTCAGGAAATTCGTGCCGAATTATTCATTGATCATCAAACCCATCACCAACCTATTGAAAACCAAAAATGCTCCGCCCGCGTTCAATTGGACAAAAGATCACGAATCAGCATTCGTCAGAATTAAGAAGATTTTAAGCACCGAACCAGTTTTGGAAATTTACGACCAAAAACGAAACCATCAAGTCCACACCGACGCCAGCACAACGGGGTTAGCAGGAATCCTCCTTCAAGAAACCGACAGTGATGAATACAAGCCCGTTATCTACTACAGTCGTTGCTGCACTCCTGCCGAGTCGAACTACACAAGCCACGAATTGGAAGTCCTCGCAATTGTCGAGACCATCGAAAGATTGCGCATGCATCTGCTAGGAAAACATTTCCACGTTTTCACCGACTGTGCCGCGGTTAGCTCAACAAAGGCAACAACACCCATGGTTCCACGCATCGCCCGCTGGTGGCTCAAGTTGTTAGAGTACAACTTCACAGTCGTCCACCGTCCTGGTTCGAGCATGTCACACGTCGATGCTATGAGTCGGGCACCTGTGCTTCCTGCGTCAACACCCACCACCGTCGCCGCAAACATTCTGAGGGTCTCCATTGAACACACAGACTGGGTAGCAGCAATGCAGCTCCAGGATCCGAAATTAGCAACAGTTATCAACATTTTAAAGGGAAATATGCAATCCGACCAAATCACGCAAATTAGAAAAGAATATGTTCTGAAGAAAGGCCGACTGTATCGCCTCGATGGACAGGAGAGAAAACTCGTAGTTCCAGCTGCCGTTAGATGGCGTGTAGTGAAATGGTGTCACGATGACAACGGTCATTTCGGACTAGAGAAAACGCTTCAGAGAATCCAACAAGATTTGTGGTTTAAACGGATGCGAAACTACGTTAAATCATATATCGCCGCTTGCATCGAATGTTGTTTTAATAAAAAACCTGCCGGCGCCGCCGAGGGTAGGATGTTCAAGGCAGATATCAACCCTATACCCTTCCAGACACTTCATATCGATCATCTTGGCCCTTTCCCGAGAAGTCGTCGAGGCAATGCGCATGTTATTGGCATCGCCGATGCATTTAGCAAATATGTCGTTGTTAGAGCTGTGAAATCAACAAAAACCCAACCAGTTCTCGCCGCTCTAAATGAGCTAACGTCATACTTTGGCTTACCGATGACTATCATCACCGACCGCGGCACAGCCTACACGTCGAAGGATTTTGAAGCTTACTGCCATGAACACGACATTCGCCATATCAAGGTTGCTGTTCGGACTCCTCGCGCGAATGGCCAGATAGAACGAGTCAACCAATCAATATTGCAGTTCCTACGATCTGATGACACCGACATTATGGATTGGGATACTCACACGAGATTTCTGCAATGGTCGTTAAACACTCAGCGTAACTCTACCACTGGCTATAGTCCTCACGAAATTATTTTTGACTTTTCACTGAGAGATCTATCGGCCACCCGTCTCGCTCAAGCCCTCCATCAGGACCACGAGGAAGACACCGCCGCCCCAATCGACATGAGAAAACGACGAGATGAAGCCGCCGCCCGAATAAGCCGAGAACGCGACAAATGGAAGAAGAGATTCGACGCGCACCACAAGTCACCGGTCACCTATGCCGAGGGTGACTTAGTCGTCATCGAAGCTGTTTCTTCACCAACAGGCGAATCTCATAAATTGGACCCAAAATACCGAGGACCCTTCATCATCTCTAAGGTCTTGCGAAATGACCGGTACGTTATCGAGGACCTCGAATCTACATCAAGAAGACGCCGATTCTCATCTGTATACACCAGCGATAAACTAAAGCCTTGGTGCCATCTGAGCCCGGAATTGGACGACACCAACGAATCGGATGAGGATGATGATGATGCCCTCATCCTCAAGTCAGGAATGGACGAGCTGTCACCACCACCTAGCCGACAACCAGCCGAACTAATAGGGACCCTAGCGAGCGCCGTCTAAATTAATGGCGTCCCAGCCGAACGAATCAAAGGAGAAGAGGAGAGAGATGACAGGGGGGACTTTTGATCTACCACCGCCGCCGCGTAATGTCGAAACGTTTTAACCACGCGCATTTTATTATTGTTTAAACTCGAATGTAAAATATAATTTAATAAAGATTCAATTGTTTGTAATAGATCGGTTTTGTTCTAAATTAAGGCCACCTCTCGCGATCCTTGTGACAATAGTCCTTGCTAATTGCTTCAATTATTTCATTTATTATTTATTTGCAATAATCCCACAAATCCCACTTTAATTTCTTCATGGTTTAACATTAAAACAACTGTCAGTAAGTTGTTTTTATTCTTCTTCTTCTTAACTATCGCTAACCATTCTCCCGAGCAGGATTAAAATTTAACTACACCATGGTTAACCACGGGAGTTTTTGAACGCCAAAAAGTTATGCTCGTGGTTATGTTGTAGTTAACCACGGAGTTTTTGAACGACAAAAGCTTACCATAGTTAACCATGGTTAACCATAGTAAGGTTTTTGAACGCGCTCTTGGTCATCACCATACCTCCGGAACTATTAGACCTACAGACTTGAAATTTGGCATGCATATTTCTTTTGTTAAGTAGAGATCCACTAAGAAAGGGTTTTGCAAAAATCGACTCATAAGGGGGGTTTCGGGGCCGTAAAATATATAAAATAACAGTTTTTCACTTCGTCATGACCATATCTCCAGAACTATTAGACCTACAGACTTAAAATTTGGCGTGCATGTTTCTTTTGTTAAGTAAAGATCCTCTAAGAAAGGGTTTTGCAAAAATCTACTCATGAGGGGACCGTAAAAGATATAAAATAACAGTTTTTCAACTATAACTTTTACAGACTTGAAATTTTACATCTAAAGGCCAGTATCCAGATCGAGTGAAATTTCACTTCCTATCTTAAATGCGTGTAAAAAAAGGTGAGTGAAACGAGAGCGAAATTTTTTTTCGCTAACGTTTCGCTTACTAGTATCCAGTTCGAGAGAAATTTCACAGGTTAAAAATTTGATGAACAGATGTCGCTGTTTCAATATTTCGAAGCGAAATGACCACGAACCCTCACTTCACGACTGTCTGTCATGTTTGGCTTTTTAATTGCTAGGCAATAACGGTTATTTAAAAACATTAAATTGAAAAAATCAAATTTAAACATGAAAAATATCGAAATTGTTGGTTTTTTTTTCAATTCTATTTGTATATTTGTATTTTTCTCTTTTTATGAAGGAAATTTTGAATTCAATTATTGACTGTGAGTCACAATCACAGGATTTATTTGATTTGTCTTGCTAGCATAATTACTGCGATTAATCTTCTCCGCACTAGATTTCTAAATAAAAAAAATATTTACTATGAAATTTGTATCCAAATAACATAGATTACACTTGTGAAATCGTGCCTTTTTGAATGATATCCTAGAGTTTCAGTTACATATAACTGTAGTTAACTTGTTGGTCAACTGCAATTACTTATTGCTCGTGTTATTATATTTAAATAAAGAGACTTCTAAACTAAAACAATTTATTGAAAACCACTTATTATTTTATAATATTTATGCACAGCATATAATCCGATGCGTGTGTACCAGCACTAAAAAACGGGAAGGAAACTAGGAAACAGCAGGGAAACTAGATCTACTGGCGTTTCCGGAGGCAGGAGACGGCAGCAAAGCTACTATTAGCCTCAAAAAAGAAAAAAGACTTTTTATTACAGATCTTTACACCAAAAAGCAATTTTTAATAGACACCGGTTCTGTAGTTTCTGCGATACCTCCAACCTTTGTTCAACACCAAGTCAAACCAGGAACAGCAGAACTTTTCGCAGCAAATAGCAGCAGAATTACCACCTTTGGTGAAATAAACCTTTCAACGTCATATGGACCAAATTTTTCGTGACATAGATTTTGTGTACTGCTATATAGACGATATTTTAATCATGTCGCAGAATGAAGAACAACACAGACAACATCTAAGAGTGGTCTTAAGCCGACTGCGCGAGCACGGTTTGACTCTCAACATTGAAAAATGTACCTTCGGACAAACCATAGTTCAATATCTAGGCTACACCATCGACAAACATGGATGCAAACCCCCTCAGGAGAGAGTCGAAGCGATAATTAACATCAAGAGACCTGAAGAAATTGTTGAACTTCGTAAGTTTTTGGGAATACTTAATTATTATAGAAGATGTTTACCTAATGCAGCACAGCAACAAGCTATTCTCTGTGAATTCATCAAGGATTCTAAGAAGAATGATAAAAGGCCAGTTCCTTGGACAGCTGAAACCATCGAAGCTTTCGAAAATTGCAAAAAAAGTCTGGCAGAAGCTAGTCTTGTAACACATCCAGCACCCGATGCTCCTTTAGCTTTGAGCACAGACGCCTCAAACCTGGCAATCGGAGGAACACTAGAACAGTATGATGAAGACATTTGGAAACCTATAGGGTTCTTTTCAAGAAAACTGTCTACTACAGAAAAAAATTATAGTACTTATGATCGCGAATTATTAGCTATATTTGCGGCTATTAAATTCTTCCGTCACTTATTGGAAGGACGCAATTTTGTAATCCGCACCGATCATAAACCGATAATCTATGCTTTCTCACAAAAACTGGACAAGGCTTCTCCACGACAGCTACGCCAACTAGATTTTATTTCACAATTTTCAACGGAAATAGTCCACGTATCCGGTTCCGCCAACATCGTAGCAGATGCACTATCTAGAATCAGTGCCATCAACATGCCTACTACATTGGTGACCCCGAAGAGCCTCAAGAAACCATAAGTGAGGTTAAGAAGAGCACGTGCATCATCCTATATAAATTAGGTCAATTCAAGAAGACGCGGTGAAATTTTAGGTTACGTTAAACGAAATTTTCAACGCGGCCATGTCAGTCCCGGATAGTACTTCCGGCTCAAGCGGAATACAACCACTTTCTTCAGAAGCCGCTCTATCCAATTTAAAAACTATTAAACTCCCAAACTTCTGGAAGGAAAATCCCGAGTTGTGGTTCGCAACAATAGAAGCGAGATTTTACACAAACAGGATAACGTTGGACGAGGAAAAATATTACACGGTTGTCGCAGCAATCGACGATCCCTCCGTTTTAAGCCAAGTGACAGACATTATAGGAGCACCTCCAGAAACAGACAGGTACCAAACTTTCAAGAATTCACTAATAAGTCGTTTTTCTGAGTCCAAAGACAGTCAGCTAAATCGATTATTAACGGACCTCACACTGCATAACAAAAAACCATCCCAATTATTGAGGGAGATGAAGAATTTAGCAAAGAACAGCATATCTGAAGATGCCCTACGCACGTTATGGATGCAAAGAATGCCATTAAGCGTACGATGCGTTCTGTCTGCAAGTGATGTGGAACTGAATAAATTAGCAGAAATTGCCGACAGAATCCTTGAACATAGTTCCAGTATGCCAAATCAATCCATGGCAATTACGTCATCACAGAACCCGTCAGGCACTAATTCAATTCCGTTGGAATATCGTGTGTCACACATAGAACAAAAGCTACAGGATCTCGCTAAGTCCATCAAGAACCTCCAAAACACACGTCATTCTAGAGATCCATCAAGAACCGATACAATAGCCGAACAAATAAACCTGAGAAAAATAAAATTTGTCATTTTCATGCCAAATTTGGAGAGCAAGCCTTCAGATGTATACAGCCTTGTGTTTTCAAAGAGGAAAACACAACACCAACTGATACAGGAATATTTTTGGAAAATTTCAGGGAACATATTCAAGTTATGAGGCCCACTCCTACCACTCATCACATACGTCCCAATATGTTTAGACTTAAGAACCTCTACAATTGTTCACATGTCTTCCTGAGAGACGACAGCGTCAAGCCACCTCTCACACCTCCCTACACCGGACCACACGAGGTAATTAAGAAAATAAATGACTACAATTTTGTGATTCGTGTCAAGGACAAGGAAGTAACTATATCAACAGAAAGACTTAAACCAGCCTACTTAACAATTGATGACCCTATGGATAACAGTTTTGGAACTTTAACCCAGGATAATAATTCACAGATATCAACATCAGAAACTTCAGATAGACACATTTCCTGGTTGGAACTTCGGACATATTCCAGACGTCAGTACAACCAAGCTGTGACTCCATCACTAGGAGGGGAGTAGTTGTGGCAGCTCTGACATTTCAGTAATACTGAACTTCACCGCTTGAAGAAGATTTGTCGCTCATCACCCTTCCCGTTTTTTAGTGCTGGTACACACGCATCGGATTATATGCTGTGCATAAATATTATAAAATAATAAGTGGTTTTCAATAAATTTTTTTATTACTTTTTTTTATTACTTTCTAAAGCCACTCCTAGATGGCGCTGTCGTGGAGAGCTTCGTTGAAAATCATCACAGAGCGTTGAATTTTTGAATGAAGGTCCGTGGAGGTCTCCCATGATGCACCTCGCAGCCTGATTTTCGAGATTCAAAATGGCCGCCGAAATATGACCGAAATTCAAAATTGCCGCAGAAATATGGTTGAATTTGCCATTTTTTTTCCGATTCCAATGGAAGGGGGTATTTAGGGGTTTTTAAGGTCGCAAATAACGAATTTGTGGTCAAAACTTATAAATTCAAAATGGCCGACGAATTTGCAAATTTTGTTCCGATTCCAATGAAAATCTGTATCTGAGGTTTTTTAAGGTAGCAAATAACGACTTTATGATCAAAATTTAAATTCAAAATGGCCGCACCACGAGTTTGCGAATTTTTTCTGATTCCAATTAAAATCGGTATATGGGAGTTTTTAAGGTAGAAAATAACGAATTTATGATCAAAACTTATTCAAAATTGTGGGGCCAATATGGCGAAGAATTTTGCCAAACAAGTGTCATTTCCCGGTTAGCTGTATGTAGGGTGTTCAAGAGTTGGCAAATCGGAAAATTTTTAGATGCTAGCTACAAACGGAAAAACATTGAATATAGTGTATCCTGAAGCTCTCTAAGCAATCGGTTCAGAATTGATCAACAAGGTTTTTTTTGGAAAGATGGTAAGGAGAAACGGAAATGTGGGATGATTTATGTATAATGCATAAGAAGGAAAGAAACCCATCACCTCTGAATGTTTAGATATAAGTCAAGGATTCTGCAATACGGGAAGAGGGTGGCATCTGGGTAAACAAATGAAACCTGGGTCAGTGACATTGCAGATAAGAACCCAGGGGCCAAGCAATTGCAGATTTATTTTAAATGCTTTAATGTTCGTGGTTTTAACAAAACACATATAGGTAATTTTGGTCACACTGCAAATAAATGCATTTTGAATCAAATGTCTCAAACGTTTATAGGAGTACTTGGTTTTTCGTTATTGGTTATGAAGAATTTAATTTTGAAGATCATATAATTAAAAGGCAAGCACTTATTTTTTGGACCATTTTACAGAGTTTAAACTCTCCAACAATATTGAAAACTGTTTCACCGTATAGCCATGAGCTCAAAGAAGTGCAGAATCCCAATTTTATTTATACACGGCACAAAAGAACGCTAAACATTAGGAAATAATTGTACAATTAATTCCGCTATGAAACTTTTGGCATCTGTTACATTTAATTCGAATATATGAACGCAATTTTGCAATATGTGATATTAAGAGATAATAAAAGTTGGTTTTTTGGCATTGCTTTTTCCAACTATAAAATATTTGTTTCATTTTTCAATTTACTTTTATTGTTCTCGAAAAATTTTGTTATTGCAGCCTTCTAGATTTAAATTAAAAAAAGCTATAGAACATGGCCCTCGAATTTCGAGAGCTGGATGCTGCTATTTGCGTTAATTTTAAATCTTTTAACGTTCATGGTTTTAACAGAATACACAGGCAATTTTGGTCATTGTTGTGGAAATTCGTCTAACAAGATCTACGGATAGATTATCTTCAAGACTGGATTAAATTTTCTTCAAAAAAATTCACCGTTTCTCACTAGAAAAAACAATTTTATTTCATGAACCACAAATACAACCTTATTGTTCTCTCAGCAAAAAGCAATAAAAAAACAATAAACCCTTTGTCAAATGAAAAACCCTTAGTTGCTACTTTTTTACAAAATCTCACAAAACTCACAAGTGTACAAAGTGCAGAAAGTGTTTTAACATATAAATAACAAATTATTTCTAACAGTCATAATTTAAATAAATGTATTTTGAATCTAATGACTCCAACTTTTATAGGAATAGTTGGTTTTTCGTTAATGGTTAATAAGAGTTGATTTTTGAAGGTTTGGATTGATTTTAAATGTTTAAACGTTGGGTGCAGCGACCTATCCAACATACAGAAAATAAGCGGTTCATTGAGACACTTTATCTGTGTATGAAAATTCATATCTCGAAAAATGCCATGTCAATGGATGGTTTTTATTGTCTCGATCAAAATGTCAGATCCCTAATGGTTTCACATTCTGTTATTCGGAATCAAAAATACCAAAAAATTGCCCTTTTCAAACTCTCCTACTGTATATTAAAATTCATATCACCTGATTACTACTATTGGCTTATGGGAGTATCATAGGCGCACCGGATCCCAGCTATTGTTAATAAATTTGTTGTTTCAGTTTTCCTTCGAATATAATTTAAGTCATTATGTCTATCTGCTACTGAAGTGATCTGCCCATTGTTTCTTTGGATAAAGGCTACATCTTTGGCAACATAGGCGCCCGGGCCCCCTGACGTTGGTCACTTGCAACAAGAACTCCTAATACGAAAGCAGCTTGAGAATGTACTGATGTACTGGATTCATTAGATATAACAGACATTTCAAAAATATTTATCAGTAGAAAAGAATTAAGAAAACAAGTTTTTGGAAAGTTTTAAAAAAAGTGTATTTTTTGTATTATTTTAATTAATTAGTATTGTTTATTTAATATTAAAAAAAATTTAAAAATTAAAAACCCCAAAAATTCATAAAGGTGTTAAAAATGCGAAATGAATATTAACCATTTAAAATGTACCCCCCCCCCCCCCGCGTGATGTCCAGTCGGGCCACCCCTGAAATATCAGAGTTGTTGCGCCTCTGTTGGCAAATGTAACGTCATAACCTTTATCAGTTATTTTTGCTACTGACATCAGATTTGTGTGCAGGTCTGGAACAAACATGACTTTCTGTAATTTTAAATTTCTAGCATTTTCAACACCAGAAACTTCTAACTGAATTTCACCAAGTCCACAGATAGTAGTAGTCTTTCTATTCGCTAAGTTAAGGGGTTTCGTGATGCTTTCCATCTGTTGATGTGATGTGCATCCACTATTTAGACACCAATTCTCATTTCTTTTAAGGTTACACCCGAAATGTAAAAATGCAATTTCTTCTTTTTCACGCCTATATACTTCTGCACACATTTTTGACGTTTCAAATTTTGGTTTAGAATTCTCTCTACATTCTGCCGCTTTATGGCCAACCTTTCTACATTTATGACATTTGAATTTAAAGAATGAATGTGGTTTATTTACTTGTGGCTTCCAGTAATTTTCTCTAAATACATTGCATTCTACATACATTGCATTTTGTACATTTTCGGTATCTCTGGCCTGTAATAACTGACCGCCCGAGTTACATTCCCAGACTTTCCAACCGGAAGTCAACCGACACCCTCTGAAAATATTAGGCTAGAATTTCTACAGTTCACAGAAAATCTAAATGTACTAAAGAATGCTGGGAACTGCTCAATCGACAATTTAGCTCGAAAAACATCCACCGCAGAAACAGAGATACAGGAGTAACATGAAACCGATGATGATTTCATGTCTTAGATTGTACCTCTTCATCTATTAAGTTAATTTTTAAGCTTTAAAGGCCGTATCAGAACCTATGCAGCGCTGCAACGACAAGTGTTTCTATTGGCTGAGGCTGGTAAAATGACAAGCAAAGCAGCACCAGACCAGCGTGCTGCATTTTCATCTCAAATCCTAATTTTGCTGCATATGCATGCAGCACTTTTGACACTTCGTAATGCGGCAAGTGAGTAGGTATTGGGGCTCTTGCTCCTGGGAACCAAAACCGGTTTTTAATTGCCCATTAATTATGTTAATTGGCCATTAATCATTTTAATTGCCCATTAATCAAGTTAATTGCCCATTAATGTCATTTTAATTGGTTTTACGAGCAATTAAGTTGATTGATGGGTAATTAAATGACATTAATTGCTTTTATGGGTAATTAGAATGACATTTATTGCTTTTTATGGGTAATTAGAATGACATTTATTGATTTTATGTGTAATTATAATGATTAATGAGGTGTTAGAATGGGATGTCATTCACCTGGGATCAATCAATCAACTGTATTTGGCCTTGTGATGTAGGTCAAGGTGGTTGACCTAGAGACTGGACGAGTCGGGAACTGGGTCAGGGTCGGTGGCTTTGGGCTCGGCGGGGGTCGGCGGCCTCGACTGGGGCTGCGGCGGGGTCCTCGGCTGGGTCTTGGCGGGGGTCTTGGCGGGGACTATGGGGGCACTGCTATGGGGGATCCCGCACTCTGTAGGTAGGACTTCAATTGGTAGATATACAATGCCGGTTCTAGCATGTATACATTTTAATCATAAATTTGATATACTAAAGTTAGATTCATTTGATGCTTCATAAAAATCCCAGACGTTTTTAATGAACTAAAAATCCGGTTCAATAAAAACACAACTTATTACCTTATGCACAAAATACCAGCTAAGTTCTTAAATTGTTAGTCATAAATTTGATATAATAAAGTTAGATTTATTCGATGCTTCATAAAAATCCCAGACGTTTTTAATGAACTAAATATCCGGTTCAATAAAACACAACTTATTACCTCATGCACAAAATACCAGCTAAGTTCTTAAATTGTTAGTCATAAATTTGATATACTAAAGTTAGATTCATTCGATGCTTCATAAAAATCCCAGACGTTTTTAATGAACTAAATATCCGGTTCAATAAAACACAACTTATTACCTCATGCACAAAATACCAGCTAAGTTCTTAAATTGTTAGTCATAAATTTGATATACTAAAGTTAGATTCATTCGATGCTTTATAAAAATCCCAGACGTTTTTAATGAACTAAATATCCGGTCTTCTTTCGATCGTTCGCTCGCTTCTATACAGATCGCATGGGACCCCTATACAATTCTTATTAGATCGGGATACTGGCGACCGCCGTAAAAAAGGTAAGTAATGGACGCGGGATTCTACCTGCGCGAATTTTTATTAATGGGATTTTACCTTTCGCAAGTTTTTAGAAAGCAATAAATTTTAACAAGATGGGAAAAACTGAAGCAGGTTCGCTTCTTTATACTTGTCCGGTGCATTTTGAATGGAATTTTTATTATTATTACTTTCAAGCCAACTTACCCTTATCAACGAAGCTCGTAAAAGTTTATACTTTTTTTTTGCAAGGTGCATCAATGTACGAGATAGAAATGATGGTAGGGTTAGTGAGTAGGATATATAATCCGCGTTTTGGAGACTGAGAATCACAGTTTCCTTCCAGAGAAAGCCATGGAAAACTACAATCAACACGTAAAGGAGCAACTTAGAAAGTGTCTACGAGGGATCGAGGTACACCTTTTGAGGAACAGGAAGGTGGAGAGGCAGTTCCTCAACCTCATGCAGCGTGAAGTAGGGACCAGAAAAATGCTGAGTTATAGAAGTTTTCTGGACGCTTTCGGAGATCCATTAAACAGACTGAAGCAGACCTCAGAAAGCAGAACGGATGTGTGTAACCAGGCACCAACATGCAGCAATGAGAAGCCCACTGTAAAGGAGGAGCCGCAAGAGGAGCGCAACCAGACGGCAACAGCCAGCAGGGAGCAGCCCGCAGCAAACCCAGTGCAATATGAGGCGGCCAATCAAGAGTGGACTCAGCTGCTGTACGAGCTTGAGGAGGAGACGCAAATGTGGCTCGATGAAGACAACCAGACGGCAACAACCAGCAGGGAGCAGCCCGCGGCAAACCCAGTGCAATATGAGGCGGTAAATCAAGAGTGGACTCAGCTGCTGTACGAGCTTGAGGAGGAGACGCAAATGTGGCTCGATGAAGACAACCAGACGGCAACAGCCAGCAGGGAGCAGCCGTACCAGGATGGTGAGGCGAATTTGGAGTGGAGTGGTGGGCAGATAGCAGCATGCAGCAGCAAGAAGCCCGCTGTAAAGGAGGAGCCGCAAGAGGAGTCCAACCAGGCGGCATCAGCCACCAAAGAGCAGCCGATGGAAAACACCGCGCCGTACGAGGATGAGGAGGCGAATTCAGGGTGGAGTGGAAAGAAGGTGGCAGCATGCAGCAGCGAGAGGCCCACTGTAAAGTGCAGCCGAGAGCAGGCTGCAACTACTCAAGCAGCAAAGAGGCGTAGACGGACAGAGGTGGAGCTCCTACAAATAGGAGGTTTGTCACCGCCAACTTTTAAAAGAAGATGTACGAGGGTCTGGAAATGCTGCAGCTACATATATTAGAAAGTTAAAATAAGAGTATAAAAAAATTGTGAAATAAATAAAACATTGATTTTAAAAATTTTCATTTTTTATTCAATGATTCTTTCGTTTAAATAAATTTTATTTTTAAAAAGACCGCTTCTGTTGTTGTCCTTTCCCTCGAAAATCATGAATCTGCTTCGCTCTGCATTGAGTTCCTCTCAGATAGGAGGTTTGTCACCGCCAACTTTCAAAAGAAGATGTACGAGGGTCTGGAAATGCTGCAGCTACATATATTAGAAAGTTAAAATAAGAGTATAAAAAAATTGTGAAATAAATAAAACATTGATTTTAAAAATTTTCATTTTTTATTCACTGATTCTTTCGTTTAAATAAATTTTATTTTTAAAAGACCGCTTCTGTTGTTGTCCTTTCCCTCGAAAATCATGAATCTGCTTCGCTCTGCATTGAGTTCCTCTATCTGCTCTTCTGTCTTTATTTTTTCCGCAAATTTAGATGGCAGGTAAACATAAGTGTTGTCCATGAAGGAAACAATCACCCTTAACCCATACCTCGTAGTAACAAGTTTAAAATACTTGATGGGGTAGGGTTTGTTTTCCTCCATGGAAGAGATGGGGATATTTGTATCTGTTGAGGCTGCTTCGGCAAACGATGTCAAAAGAGAAAAGGTGCTCTATAAAAAAAATGTTTAAATTAATTTAAAACCCTAGGTTCTAAAAGTACTTACCATTGTGCTGGTTTCTGTTGGTAGTAGTAGCTTCTGCTGTTAGTTGTTGGTCCTGCTGCTGCTGTCACTTGTACTGCTAAAATAAAAAAACAAGTTAAAACAGAACTATTTCCTGGCAAAGTGCCGATTGTTAACGGTTGGCTAAGGCCGCTTACCGCTGTTCTGTTGAAGAGCTTTGAGTTTTCTGATTCCCAATCTCCAGAACTCGAATTTATATACGCAATCACTAACCCCACCATTTACAACGAGTATATTAACCTCGGCTGTAGTTCTTCTCGATGAAAAAACCTGTGTATATAAATTTTAATACGTTCTGTGCACCATGGGAAAAATAACCTTGGAACAACATTTCTTATAAATCTTAATGCCCGCAGGAAAACATTCCTTGTACATCAGAGAGCAATAAATTTTAACGAGATGGGAAGATGACGCAAGACCGCTTATATACGGAACACACGCTTGCTCATGGAAATTTCAGAGGACTTTCCTTTTCTTCTTTTTCGTTCGTTCGTTTGGTTCTATACAGAGCGCATGTGTACCAGCCAATTTGAATGGAATTTTTATTAGCTCGGGATACCAACGGCCGTCGTAAAAAAGCAATTAATGGAGATGCGATTTTACCCTCGAGAAATTTTATTATCAATAAATTTTAACAAGATGGGGAAAATAACTGAAGCATTTTGAATGGAATTTTTATTATTATTACCTCTAAGCCAACTTACCCTCACCATCGAAAGTCTTAAAAATTTATGACCTTTTTGCACGGTGTATCATTGTACGACGGCTATTGAGTATATAAATTGGTGATCTAGAGACTGGCAATCAGAAAAATTGGAGTTTTCAAAGCAGAACGACAGTAAGTGGCCATAGCCGACTGTTAACAATTGGCATTTTTGCCTGTATATAGTTCTGCATTGACCAGTTTTCTTTTAGTGTTCACCGCAAAAGTTTTACAAGTGGAAGAGCATTTTCAGAGATACTGCCAGCAGCAACAGCAGCAGCAGCAGCAAGAAGAACAGCCATTTTACCTATTAGAGGAGAGCAGAAGAAGATACCATAGGCAGCAGCAGCAACACCTGCAGCAACATCATCATCAGCAACAACAACCAACACTACCAAGAACAACGAAAAAAATTTCGTTGCAGCAATATCGGAGACTTCAGGAAGAGCGGACGCAGAAGCGGGAACAAGGCCCTGCCCCTCTACTTATAGAGGATTTAAAATATAAGCAGCGGCAATTACAATTCAAGCCC
The DNA here is from genome assembly GCA_963855945.1 of Thereva nobilitata. Lineage (NCBI taxonomy): Eukaryota > Metazoa > Arthropoda > Insecta > Diptera > Therevidae > Thereva > Thereva nobilitata. The sequence goes on from OY979695.1 coordinate 80,557,016, forward strand.
AAAACAAAACGTGGAGGAGTAAAAGTACTCCACCGTCAAGAAATTGGGGAGTTAAAGCGCATCGAGAAGTTAGCTGTAACGGTTGATGAAAAGCGGTTCTTTCGGGAAAAAATAAGAAGAAAGAATCGTGAATTCAAGAAAAATTTTGTAAAAAAAAAGTAAATACTATACAATTTTTTATTTTATTTCTTCTTTTGATTGTGCATGCAAACGAGGAACTCATGATGAGCACCAACAATGAGGAGCTAAAAGATTTGTTGGATAGAGAGTTTGGGCGTAAATTCTCCATCACCAGCGATGTGACAACACACATCAAGCGTTTCAATCTGCGTGGGCGCAAAATTAATTTTAAAATTAAAAGTCCACCTGCGAGTGTAGAACCCGCTACATGGTTCAAAAACGCTATTGACGATATAGTACAGCATGTGATTATGCAGCTCCAGCCTGAGGACTACGTTGGGTTTACCTTCTGTGGAGATAGTTTTAAGGAAAGAGGACCAGGCTGGTTAAGCTATAGACTAGCCTCGGAGGTCAACCCCCTCAATGTGTGGGAAATAATTGCAAAAATTTTCCAAAGCAATTCAGAGGGAGTGAGCACCGATTCATTCTGTCTAGAAGCAACATCAGTCAGCTTACCACAAGGCAGAGGAAGGGATCATGGAAAAAAATATAATACATTTGATGAAGAATGTGTTAAGAGAAGGTGTGTTGTGGTTATAAACAATAAAGATAATTTATGTCTACCCAGGGCTTTGGTGGTTGCAATTGCCCATGCAAATAAAGATTCCAATTATACAAAAATAAAAAGAGACATTGGAAAAGTACAAACACACCGAGTCATGGAACTGTTAGGTGAATCTAAAGTAGATATACCTATTGAAGGAGCTGGGATCTTGGAACTTCATCGATTTCAAGAGCATCTAAAACATTACAAGATTATAGTTTATCGTTATGGCAGCAAGGGAAAAGACGTTGTTTTTGAAGGCCAAAATGATGGAAAACGGCTTAACTTATTGTATCATGAGAACCACTATAATGTCATAACTTCTTTGACTGCGGCATTTTGCTGTAGCTATTATTGTGAGCAGTGTCATGCAGCGTATAATAGCAAAAACGCTCACAGATGCAGCGGAACTTGTCCTTGTTGTCAACAAGCTCCTGCATGCGTCAAAGATAAAAACCAAGAAATTTTCTGCAGAGAGTGCAATCGAGGCTTTAGGGGCCTGAATTGTTATGTTAATCATAAAGCTTCAGGCTCTTTAAATGGAGATAGTGTTTGTGAACAGGTCAAAAGATGTATGGATTGTCTGAAAACATTTAAGGCAGATAAAGTTCATACATGTGGAGAGTATTTTTGCAAGGTGTGTGATAAACATGTGCAACAAGGACACAACTGCTTTATTCAACTAGATACCCGAGAAGCTCAGGCAAAAGACATTTTATTTGTATTTTATGACTTGGAAACAAGACAGGAAAAAGTAGTAGGTGAAAAAGAAACATTTGGAGAAATAAAACTGCATGAGCCAAATTTATGTGTTCTTGCTAAACGCTGTGATTTATGTATTGGAGAGAACAAATTGTATTTTTGTCAGAAATGCGGCTTTAGACTTCAGATCTACCAATCTGATGTAATTAACAAATTTTTGAAAAATGTCTTTGAACTTAGAAAGAAGTTCAAACAAGTGGTTGTTATTGCCCATAATGGACAGGCGTTTGATCATCAGTTCATTTTAAATTATATACTTCATCATACTACTTTGAAACCTGAATTAATAATGCGTGGAACAAAGATATTAATGATGGTACTGGGAAATATAAAATTTATAGATTCTCTAAATTACTTTCCCATGGCTTTATCCCAGCTACCAAAGGCGTTTGATTTACCATCTGTATACAAAAAAGGTTATTTTCCCCACCTGTTCAACACTCTCGACAATGAAAGTTATATTGGATTATTACCACCTGTCGAATATTACAGCCCAGACACTATGAAAACTGAAGACCGCGACACGTTTCTAAAATGGTACGAGGAGCATAAAAATGATGAATTCATTATGCAGCGAGATCTTGTAGACTACTGCGTAAGTGACGTCGATATTTTAACACAAGCATGCTTAAAATTCCGGAAATTAATGCTGGATGAATGTAAAGTTGACCCGTTTCTTGAAGCTACTACTATTGCCTCTGCATGCAACCTTGTTTTTCGACGCAACTTCCTTAAGGCTAATACTATTGGGATTATTCCAAGAAACGGATATAGAAACGCTGACATTCAGTCAACCATAGCAATCCATTGGCTTATATGGGAAGAAAAAAAGCGAGGAATTAATATAGTGCATGCAGCCAAGCAAAGAGAGATTGTTTTAAATGGTGTAAAAGTGGATGGATATTGCTCTGAGACAAAGCAGGTTTTCGAATTCCATGGTTGTTATTGCCACGGACACCCTAAATGTCTAACTCATAACCGGAATCAACCTCTCCACGACGATCAATGTGATACTTTAAATCGGAGATATGAAGCAACTGTTGCAAAAACTGAGCGCTTACGTTCCTATGGATATGAAGTTATCGAGATGTGGAAGTGCGATTTTTTTACTCAAATGGAAAGAAATAAGGAGATGAAATCTTTGAAAGACCATCCTCTGCTGGCAAATTCACCGTTAAATCCTCGCGACGCTTTTTATGGTGGACGAACAGGAAATGCTTATAAGCATTATGAGTGCAAGCCTGGTGAAAAAATCAAATACATAGATGTATGCTCACTGTACCCCTGGGTTTGTAAATATGGAAAATTTCCAGTTGGTCATCCTATATTACATGTTGGTGCGGATGCCTGCTCCAAAATTGATTTAGAAAATACCGAGGGATTAATTAAATGTCGAATTTTACCTCCAGAAGGCCTGTATCACCCCGTTCTTCCTATTAAACAAAATAATAAATTAATGTTTCCATTATGCCGCAGATGTAGTGAGGAGAAAAAGCAAGATCTAGACTGCCCACACTCTGACGAGGAAAGAGCATTGACCGGAACGTGGGTAATTGACGAAGTGAAAACAGCTCTATGTAGAGGATACAAACTGTTGGAAATATATGAGATATGGAGCTATGAAACTGAAACATACGATAAGTTAACTCGTTCAGGTGGTCTGTTCACTGCAATGATGAATAAATTTATCATAATGAAACAGCAGGCATCAGGATGGCCTAGTAAATGCAATACAGATGAGGAAAAACAAAGATACGTTGAGGCTGTCCTCGAGAACGAAGGCGTTCAATTAAAATTTTCAGAAATTGTGAATAATCCAGGATTAAGATCTCTAGCCAAGCTCATACTGAATTCCTTCTGGGGAAAGTTTGGTCAGCGCGAAAATCAACCGAAAACAAATATCATTAATAGCCCCTCAGAGCTGTACACCATGCTAATAAATCCAGCAATTGAAGTACACCATCTCCTCCCTGTTAATGAAGAAACACTGATAGTCAATTGGGGTTACAAAGAAGAAGCCGCAGAGTCTTTGGCCACAGTCAACGTTTGTATAGCAGCTTATACTACCACCCAGGCACGACTCAAACTTCTTGGTTATTTGGAACAAATTGGAGATAGAGTTTTGTACTACGACACCGATTCTGTTATTTACATCAGTCGCGAAGGAGAATATGATCCACCAACTGGAGAATTTGTAGGAGATATGACTGACGAGCTTGAGTGTTATGGTCCAGGCAGTTATATCACGATTTTTGCAAGTGGAGGTCCGAAAAATTATGCTTACGCTGTCCATAGTACGAAAACAAATTCAATTATACAAAAAAGTAAAGTAAAGGGGATCTGTTTGAACTATGAGGCCTCACAACATGTAAATTTAGAATCAATCAAAAATATGATATTAAACGACAACGAGGACGACCATATTCCCATCCTCTCAAAAAATATTCGCCGCACAAAAGATCACGAAGTGGTAACGATTCCAGAAATAAAAAAATATAAAGTGACTTCAAATAAACGAAGATTTCTGGAAGATCGCAGCTCTCTACCATATGGGTTTAAAAGACAAAAAAGCTCCTAAAGAGAAAAATGTGTTTTTGAGCCAACATGTGGATAATATTTGTGGATTAGGCCTATTGGGGAAACCACATGATAAAAAAAACGCGCCAAATAAAACTCTACCTCTTAAGGTGGTGGGGAAATGAGTTCTTATATAAAGCCATGAAATCGCACCAGCTTTGTATTTCCATTTGTGCAGTCAAAGTCATGAGCTCAGACCGAATCATTTTAGACGTGCAGTTTGCCAGCGGAGTTAATGGACAGTTGTTTGCTAAGGAGTTGGCAGTTTTACGTTATGGATCACTTTTACCAGACTTGTACTTTTTTAAACCTCCATATTCATACAACGAGTTGACACCAAAAGCCCGCAGACAGAATGAATTCAACTTTAACAAGATAAATGGCCTAAGATGGAACGGCGGCAATATTGACTACAACGATTTACCAGTGATACTGACAAATTATTCAAATTCAACAATCTATGTGAAAGGACTGGAAAAAGCGAGGTTTGTTCAAAAATACCTACTGGAAGCTGAAATAAAACAACTGGAAATACCAAAACTAACACTTCTGGAACACTTTGAAACATACTGCCCCATCCATGGTAAATTACCTTCAGTGCGATGTGCTGTTCAAAATTGTATTAATATTTATTTGTACATGTTAGTGAATAAATGTTTTCAATAAAAGAATTTTTTATAGTTTTTTATTTTATTTATTTATTTATATGCCTTGAAAATTTATAGTGTCAAAAATAAGATTACTAATACAGAACAAAGGTATTTCATAAAAAAGTCTAGAATAATTCAAGTGTACATAGGAAGTTCGACTTGGAATAAAAAAATCTTCACATGCTAAAGTTAATACGCCTTTTCCTTTACATTTTTCAGCATACTTCTTATAGTACTCCTTTACACTTTCGGAAGCGTTGTTGTTGTGATACATGATAATATTGAAAAATGTCAACATTTCGAACAATTTATAAAGTTCCGTCTGCTTTAGTATGATGCTCGAGTTGTTGTTAATGGGGATCCTGTGCTCATTGTTCAGCTCGGCCTGATTTGCTGGAATCGTCTCTCCCATCTGGGTTTTCAAGTCGTTTAGATGTTTGTAAACTGATGTCCATTCGGAAAAAGATGTTGACACAGGAAACAAGCCGTGACGATGAAATACAATTTTCGCCTCGAAAGATAATGGATCAAACCCAAGTACTATTTTCCGGTTATGACAATCGTCCAGGTGGTATGTATAGTTTAGCAAAAGGTTTTCTCCTGCCACTTCTGCTTCAAAATTGGACAGCTTCTTCTTCTTCTTCTTAGATTTTACTGCTGGTGCTGGTACTGATTCAGGTTTAGGCAGCTTATCTGTTCCTTTAGCTCCAACAGTCCTCTGTCTCTTCTTGCTTGATGGCTCCATGTTACTCAAATTAAACTTGCACACTGAATATTGAAACATTGTGTTCAGGTTTTTATAGTGCTGATCTCAGCCTTACATGACTGGTTACAAAAATCCCCACCACTTTGTGTAAAATTCTTCAAGTATAAATTAATCACTTTATTGTCATTTAATCTTAAGTCACTAGCAGTAAACTGTTTTAAAAAAGTCTTGAGGCTCTTTCCTCTGCATCGAGAATATAGAAACACACAGCAATAATGTCCACAGGTTGATGAAAACAGGCCTTGTAATCGTTTCTTGCTATTTAAAAACGTGTTTGAATTAGCTAGAAGGAATTTTTGAAAAAATTTATTGGTTGGATATCTTCCAAACGAGTCAAAGTACTCTGCAGGACCCTGTTTAGGAAAATAAAATGCAACCCAATGAGTCCCACCTTTATGTGATGGATCCGTATTAGCTATGACGCATGCGGGTTTTTTTATTTTTTGCGGTAGATGGTTGCAGGGGAAGACTCCTCTAAAAAACTTGTTTGTTAAACGGTTATTTGTCAGGGCGGCTGCAAGCTCGATCGTGTTCATTCTTGTTCACAGCTAAATGTTGCCTCTAGATCAATGACCTTAGTGAAAGATGTAACGTAGTTATTTATAAACTCCTTAGTTGATGTACCACGAACAAAGATTGTCTTAAATTTCGCCAGAGTTTTTATAAGGTCTTCATCAATCCGTTTTAGTTCAAGATTACCAAATTTAGTTGATTGTTGTTGCTCAGTGCATTCTGTACCAGATGTTGGATACTTAAAAATTATTTCCTTCGCAAACGTTTTATTTTGCGCAGTGAATCCAGCTAAAGAGACTTTTTTAAAGAAGGTATATTCACCCCCGCAAAAGTATTCCACATTAATTAAACAGCTCATTGTTACCGTAATAAAGCAATTTGTCGACTAACAGTTTGTTGCACGTAGCCGCCTTATATAGATTTAAAAATTTGTGTAAACATTTCGATCCTTGTCAATTTCAATGCTTCCATCGTACTCAGCATATACAATGCATGTCACACTATTTTGTAACGCGTCTCTAAATTTTCCTTCACTTCGTACAGTCCCTTGATTTAGTAAATTGCCGCAAGTCGTGTTATATGAATTGTCTGCGGTTAAATCGAAAGCGAGAAGAAAACATCCCTTGTCAAATAATTTCTTGGATATTTGATGACCTTTATCGAAATAATGAATACCGGTTCCTCTGAATAACGTGTTGTATCCGCGTGTACTAATCGGATTTTCCTTTGAGTAGTCAAATTCGAGAGGTTGATTTGGTATCTGCACGCCATTCACTGATAAATTGAATCTGGTAATGTTGTTATGTTTAAAGTTGAAGGGGTTCTTTGTTATTCTGCCAGTGTACGCATCATTGTCCACCATTCCAAAAATTATTAAGTTCGGTAGCTGTCCGATGACTATATTATCCAGTGAAAGTGTAAATGTGTTTGCGGGAATAGTGTAGCTTTTAACTTCAACTCGCTTGTATGGGTATATGGCATTTGAACGTTGTAGAACTGTCTCATGTGCTAATAAAATATTCGGGTTGACTGTTACGTGATTCATGTACATGGTTGCATCCAGGATTTTTAAGTGTGGTGAGTCATCGCCAGCCTTGGATAAAATATAAAATTCTGGTTTTTCAAGCGATAAAACTACACGTAAATCTACACCGTTTAATAGCAACTTATCCTGATTAAGCAAATCAGTATGAATTTTCCCCATCAGTTCAACTACATTACTTTTATTGAAAAGTTTCTGCCGATCTAAATAGCCTTGATGTAATTCAGCGACGGGTTTATCGATATCTGCAATTTCCGTGTCATCTTTGTCAAGATACCAACCGACCGACTCCAAATGGGTTGATGCAGCATCTTTACCATAATTTAATAAATTTTCAATATAAGCGCGATAATTGTAATTGTGGTCGGTTTGAGCAATTGGTTTCCCATTCAAATATACGGTGCACTGGCGAAATATGGAGTGTAAAATGTTGTTTATTAAACCTGGAGCATCACCTTCTTTTGAATAAAGTACTTCTTTCCCATCTTTTATTTTTATTAATTGCAATTTTAAACGAAGATAGATGCTAGATAAATCTCGGTATGTATCTCCATGACCCAAGGTTACAAACTCTAGAACGGAGGAGTTGTCTAGTGAGGCTATTGGCTTATATGCTACTTCTTCTGTTTTCAAAATATTGCTTTGAACTGGTGGTGTGGAAAAAAGATCCAATTCCGATTTCATACATTCTTTGTACGACATTATGTTTATTACTTATCAAAAATGTCCAGTATACGTTTACGTATCTTTCGTTTTGTTTTCAAAGCTTTTGCTTTTATTCCTTTTCTTTGATTTTTTGTTTTGCAATTTCTCGTGCGTTTAGGTGTTTTGCCACGTCTCTTACGTTTAAGAGCTGGTTTTATATGCAAGGTTGTAAACGGGTTCGGTCTTTTTATACCTGCTCCACTCATGCCGTCAAACACTTTATTTATACCTTTCTGAGCTAAATCTTGAATAACAACTCTACCGTGTTCTTTTAAAATATCTTTAACTGATTTGCTGTTGATGTTTTTATCTTGTATTATAGCTTGTCCTGCCTTTACAGCCTGTTGTGCTAATGTTTTTAATCCCGATATAGCTAGAGGTTTTAAGTGTCGAAATAATGCACTGAAAAAGCTACCGATACCTCTTCCACGTTGATAAATAAGTGGACCACGATATAATTCTCCAATATCCGACAGACCACTGCCGCTTTGTATTAAATAATAACGCGTATAATAGGAATTCATCTCGTAGTTCTATTTATACTATGCAAAAACAAGTTGTTGTGTGAATATTTATAGTTTTTATTGTCTCCTAAAATGCAGCATTACATAGGTTGGAATGTAGCTTGATTTAAAATCAATTGATTCACCCTGATGGTCCGTTATTTTAATGGAAATATTCTCAATAAAGGTCTTCTCTAATGGGCAATATTCTACATGCTTAAATTTTATTATGTTCTCACATTCCTTGAGTGGTATAACACGCAAGTATCTTACCAGCTTATTACCAATAATTCTGGGTTGAATAATATCAGTATAAACGTATACAATCGAGCTCTTGCTACATTCGGACTTTGACTTTTGTTCTTCTGTTGACTCTTGTTCATCCTCCTCTAGTAGTTCTGGGTACGGGTGTGGTGGAACTATTGCTTCATATTTTAGGTCTCGTGTACTTTCATACATACTCTTCGTTGGTTGTATATATGTATCAACAGCAGAAAATATTCCATGATAACTTCTTTTGTCTATAGCAATTTGACTCAGAATATCTTCCAAAAACGAAGAAATATGATCATAGTGATTGTATTTCAAAATAACGGTTATCGAAATTCCAATTACAAAAGCGCTATCTATATGTAACATGAAATCTTTAGCATCTTTTTTATACGTCTTTACAGGAATTTTATCTTCCCTCATATTATCTTCGATGAATCGTCCTGCATCTACTTTAAGATTAGCTAATAATTTAGCAGATTCCTCAGATTTCAGTGCACCAGAGAACGACTGTAAAAATCTTGGAAACTGTATTTCATTTTTATCGTTTGCGAGATGTGCAAGATCGTCCTTAGTCCATTTAAGCACAAAGCGTTTATTTACTCTGATAGTAATCTTTTCTTCTTCAGGATTATATAACTGACGCTTTATCTTTTTACTGCTACTACTACTATATGAGTTATTGCATTCATTATTCTTATTTATACAACGTTTTGTTTTCTTTTTTGATTTATCAAAATTAAAATAAGGAAATGAGATTTCCGTAATTCCAACACTCCACCCGTCATTAAGTTTACACGACTTGGCTAGCTTATTGGTAAAACCTGACAATGCATTTTCAGGATAAAACTCTAAAGAGTTATTACTCAAAAGACAAGCATAGAAATCATTTTCTTTTATATCCACTGGCATTTTTTTAAAGTCTTTCCCAAGGAATGTCCGAAGTACTTTTTGGTTTATCCTTTGGGTTCTTCAAACGTTCACTCTGTCTAACACCAAGCTTGCGCACAGGAAATGAAAGCGTATATTGACCAGATTCTAGTTCAGAGGGTCTTAATATAGACTGTTTCTGTACTGGTTTTGTTTGTTTTCCACTTTGTTCTAATTCTTCTATAACATCGTTAGCTTCATCGACAGTCATATTCATTGGTACAGTATATTGTGTTATACCATCTTCACCCGTAATTATTTTATAATCCTTTTCACGTGCGTTAGGTGCAGATGCTGTTCTTGGTATTTTTGGTGGTGGTTTTAGCGTTTTTGCTATACCACTAGCTGATAATCGTCTTTTTGCCGCTGGTGATAAAGATCTTCTCGGTGGGGTTATACTACCTGCTTCTTCAAAGACTTCTTCGTCTAGAAAATCCATTGATGCCGGTGAAGTCTGTGTTGACACTTCATCTTTAAATATAAATTTCGTTTGTGTGGCACTATCTCTTAAATTTTCTTGTTTGACATTCCGTTCACGAGGCAAGTATAAATTTGTTTTTTTATCAGGAGTTCGTCTAGATTCCCGTTTGTGATTTAAAAATGAAATTAGTTGATTTCGATAGCTATACCATTTTTCTGAATCATTCATGTCTTTATTCTGTAGTATTTTTTTCATTGCTCTATCAAAGATGGATTGATTTGCAGTCATTTCAATTTCATCTTTAAGCTTGTTGTAAACCTCTGGCGACAGAAGTAGCATCTTGTTAAGTCCATTATTTCTATGCATATTTTTCAATTAACGAGCCGATAACTCCCGATAATAGACTTCCTAATAAAACTGGTAAAAAACCTCCTCGCTGCACTAGTATTTTACGTTGTTTAGCAACAGATCTCTTTGCGCAAATCAATTTACGCATGTCCTTTTTATACTTACACAGTGAGTTGTAGATATTTCCATGCGGCATATGGTTACCTTTTAAGGTGTTGAGAGTAATTTCACAAAGAGTTTTTATAACCTCTGGGTCAGCATTTTTTATGATGGACTTTCTTAGATTTGGTTTAGCCCTTTTAAGAACATATAGCATATGCTTGTTGTCCCTTAATCGTTTCATTCGTGATGCCATTCTTACCATTTAAAGAATTTTGTGGACAAAAACAGGTTACAAAGTGTTTATTAAATATATCCGTGCGAAATCTTAAGACGTCGTTAATGTCCTGAGTTAAATCAATTAACAAATACCCGTAAGGCATTTGAGTTATCTCTTTATATATTCTCACAAGTTCTAAACTATTTTCTGGGTAAATTTGTCGGGCCAGATGGGTAAATTGGCTTTTATCTCGGGGGTTTTTAAATACAACAAGATATTTACAATTGAGCGATATGTCACGACTGAATTTTCCTTGGTGAAATACGTTTTGTGTTACAAGAATTACTGAGAAATTACGATGATGAGACCCCTTAGTGAAGAGTTCACAAACTTGTTTACTAAACGCATTTAACATCATGTCATCTATAACAATCAACGCTGGTTCGTTTACATGATTTACAAACTCCTCTGGTATAGCATTTAAATATTCAATGTTTTGTAGTTTGATATCCGTTGGCAGTGCACCATGTTCTGCATTACACCATATAATTTTTTTAATTTGCGGCTGTATAAATATCTGATTAGTATTAAGAAGATTTTTTATAAATGTTGTTTTCCCACATCCTGAAGGTCCCGCAACCATCATTGTAAATGGGTGATTAAACTTGATCATTCTTGCTTTGTATATAAACCGGTTATTATACCTCTGGTATTTATACATTCGCTGCGATGAGTAGAAGACAGATAATCAACGAACTGCATAAACCGGTTAGAAAAAATTTTAAACGCCGACATGTCACTACCAAAAGTATAGATGATTTATGGCAGGCAGACTTGGTCGAAATGGGTTCTTACTCGTCAGAAAACCAAGGTTTTCGTTTTCTACTTACTGTGATTGATACATTTTCAAAGTATGCATGGGCTTTACCACTTAAAAGTAAAAAGGCCCCAGAAGTTGTTAAAGCAATGCAGTCTATTTTTAATACAGGACGCATACCACAAAATTTACAAACTGACGATGGAAAGGAATTTTTTAATAAACCATTTCAGCAACTGATGAAAAATTATGAAATAAACCATTATTCCAGCTACAGTAATTTAAAAGCCTCAATAGTAGAGAGATTTAACAGAACATTGAAAAATATGATGTGGAAAGAATTCAGCATGAATGGCAATTATCACTGGATTAGTATGTTGGCCAAGTTAACAGACGACTACAATACAACAAAACATCGTACGATTAAGATGAGACCCGCAGATGTTGGACCACACAACGAAAAACGTTTATTATTATCTGTGTACAAGTACCCCAAAATAAAGTCAAAGCCTAAATATAAAGCAGGTGATTTTGTTCGTATAAGTAGACATAAACATGTTTTCGAAAAAGGTTATACACCTAATTGGTCCGCTGAGATATTTAAAATAAAAGAAGTTAAACCTGTTTACCCGACAATATATATTCTCGAAGATTACCAGGGAAATATAATTCAAGGCAGATTTTATGAACAAGAAATAGCCCCGGTGAAAAACCCCGATGTCTATCTAGTAGAAAAAATTTTAAAACGACGCGTAAACAGGGTTTTTGTTAAATGGCTTGGTTTTTCACCCAGTCACAACAGCTGGGTATATATAAAAGACGTTGTATAAATCCTCAAATATTCATTCAAGATGTTAAACCTGAAAGTAGAATACGATCGTTTTAAAACATTTGATAATCTTGCTATTGATTTAGACACAGCAAATCAGTTAGCAAAAGACGGATTTTTTTACACAAATTTCAAAGACCATGTTAAATGTTACTTTTGTTCTTTGGAAATGGATGCAACCAGCGGTGCATCAGATATATATCGCGATCATAGACGTCGTTCACCAAGGTGTGCACGTGTTAAATCAATTGGGGAAGACGTATGTAGTAAATATCTACCAATGACAGAACTACCATCACCTGCACCTCCATCAACACCGCTCATCACCAAACAGTCTGAATCAAAAGCCTTAATTTACACTTTCAACACTTTGAAGTTTTTAGCAGGTACTTTACTCGTTCTAGGCATGTGTTGTGAAATCTCATATTTTTACGGAAAACTATGAAAAAACAAGTCAAGTTTAACGACACACCTACCATCAAATATTTGTACACCTGGAAGTTTGCATATCACAAAGCACGAAAGGGACCTTGGGAAACATTAGCAATGGATACATTTAGATTTAAAAATAGAATCTTACAATTTAGTGTAATAATTAATCCAATTTTAGAAAATAAAATAAAAATAATGTTTAAGAACAGAATTTCACAACTGAGTGTAATAATAAATCCTGTTTTAAAAAATAAAATAAAAATGTTCAGCAAGTAACATATTGTTTTTATTATAACTATTCCCCCAGTCGTTTTTCAGGTTTCGTTTTGGGTTTCTATAGAAATGCATGCTTGTCTGTCTGCAGAGTGCAAGATCCCCCATAGCAACAGTCCTTTAGTATGCGTAGGCAATGGAGCCGGATGTCTAGTAGCCGGCTGCAAGGTCACTAGCCCGAGCGTCATAACTGGTTCAACTCTCAAAAGGCCTGGGGCGGGGCAGGGACAAGGAGCGCCAGCCACTAAGGTCAACGACCTGGCCCACTGGCACCTTTCATATGGCAACACTGTCTGGCACACACACTGGCGCCTTTTCATATGGCACTACTGTCTGGCCAAAGTGCCCCAGTCGAGGCCGACCGAAAATTAATTGAATTAGTAAAAACATATCCGGAAATTTTTGTTAAAAAAAATTAATTCTATTTGGACACAACATTTTATTATTTGTGCACTCACTTCTTTTAAACTTGATAGTTGTCAAAAACGGAATGAATAGGCTGTATTATAGCCAGTTATCCAACTCTACGGAACTGTATGGATACGGTGCGGTTCGGAACGGAATCATTGTACTCCAGCCTTTAGTCTTGTAACCTTTTAATTACGACTCGGTCACTCTTAAGAGTACTTTTAAAATAAAGTTTAAACCATTGTTCAAAAGAATTGGGTTTTATTCATTTTTTCTTAAATATACATATATATATTTTTTTTACAGTTCTGAAGATTTGTGTTAGCTTTTTTCATATTTTTAAAAAACGTAAAAAAAGTAAGTCGCGCAGTCGGAAACGGATTTAAATTAAGTGTATTAATAATATAACACAAATTGGTGCATCAATAATTAAATTTTTGTTAAACCTGATACAAAGTGGTTAATAATCCCTAGTTTTTACTCTACCAAAAGGGAGGCTAAAACAACTAAAAAAGAGAAAATTACTATAAAACTGTGAAGTTGAAAGCTTAAATCGAAAATTAAGTAATAAAAGGAAAATTAAGTGATAAAATAAAAATTAAGCTAACAGAAAAATTACTATAAGTGAAAAAAAAAATTCAAATCAAGTGATAAAAGAAAAATTAAGTGATAAAGTTCCTTCTACACTGAACTATGGCAAACCCCCAGGAAATGGCGATTAATTTGCTTAGAGATCAACTTAATGAGCAACTAGCCAGACAACAACAGCAGGTTAACACCATCAGTCCGTTCCAGCTATCAGCGGACCAAATTTTGACGCATTTTCGACGCCTTAGGCCGTTCAATGGAAAAGACGACTACAGTTTAATCGAATTCATAAAATCGGTAGACGATGCACTGGAAATTTGCAGCAATGCTGACCTTCGACAATATGCCATCCGGATCGTTCTACATGAAAAAATTTTGGGCGATGCGAAAAGATGCATCCAACGATTAGGAGACAATTTTACTTGCGAAGCAGCAATATCAGAGCTGAAACTACACTTCCGACCTCGCAAAGATTATCCTGAGCTTATTAATGAATGTAGGAACATAAAGGTAGGAAATTTAAGAGATCTTTTTGAGATAGTTAGAAGTGTAAATTTTAAATTAAATGAGTTGTATAACTTTGAAGAAATTCTCGATAGACCAACAATTTACTCACCCGAAAATAATGATAAACATCTTGTTGGAATTGTTATGGAGAAAGTTGATAGTTTAGTTCGCGGAAATATTGAAAAGAATTCTACTTTAATCAAAGTTTATAATAAATTTGCAGAATTAAAACTTCTTGACGATGAAAGAGCTATAAATATTGCTCATAGGAAGCTTAGATACAATCCGAAAAATATTAGTCGTGATTTTTGTAACCGGCAAATTAAAAATTCATTTGATAGACCACATAACAATTACAATATGCACTCATACAGACAAGAAATCGACTACAATAATGCCAATAATTATAATATGAATAATGCTAGTAGAAATAATTATAATAACAACAATATTCATAGAAATAATTATAATGAAATGATTATAATGAAATAATTATAATACACCGAATCAAACTAATACAAACTATTATAAAAACAATAGTAGCTCGACTCGAACAAATATAAATAGTGGGTCTGGACGATTTAATTCCCCTAGTTCAAATCAATATAATAATTTAAGTTTAAGTCGCGATGCAGAACCGATGGAAATCGAAAATGTGGAAAGACGAAATTTTCCTATAGGACCTCAAACTCTAAACTACCCATAGTGACTCTCACAATAGGTCACCAAAAATTCAAATGTTTGGTCGACTGCGGGTCACAAACCAGCTTAATCAAGCCCGAAATTCTTGAAAACTTCCCCCAGATAAAGCTTTTAAATCCTTTATTTTATTCCACAATTCACGGCACGAATATGATAGATCGGGCAATAATTACCCCATTGCCAAATGAATTTTTTACGAAAGGAACTATTTCTTGGAAGGTAGATCCACTAGAAGGAAGGAAATATGATGCAATTATTGGTCTAAATCTATTAAACCCAATGGCCCTATCTAAACTAGTATTGCTTCGGCAGCAGTAGAACTAGGTTTTTAGGAGAGAGGTATAGGAGGGGCAAGAGGGAACCGTAGTAACCCGTTCACGAGAAAATTTTTGCGTGAAAACTCAACACATACACAAATCGCCTTCGCCTACTTTGCTTAATCGCGGGTAGCAAGTTAATTATCGACATGCACACAGATATCTCCGTGTAAAGACAAGAAAGCTACTCGCGATGAAAAAATTCCAGTGTAGACTAGATTAACTTCCAAAAACGGTTTCGCTGCTGCTAAATGAATACTAGTTTAGATACCCACAATGAAGGCAAGGGTAAATTTAGATGAAAGGCAGTTAGAAATGCCCCAAAATATATTACTTTTCGAAGATAGCTATCCTTACGAAATCAACGAAATAATTATCCCTGAAATTACCAATGAAAGCGTCATACATACATTAAAATATAACCATCTAAATGAGGAAGAGTATAAATTAATTAAAAATTTATTATTAGAATATCAAGAGCTTTTTTTAAAGAAGGAAATAAACTTTCCTTTACCCATGAAGTACAACACGAAATTATCACAACAACAAACACTCCAATCTACTCTAAAATCTATCGTTACCCACAGATGCGTGAGAAAGAAATAGAGAAACAAATTTCTGAGATGCTTTCACAAGGAATTATAAAAGAAAGAAACTCTCCTTATAATTCACCCCTTTGGATAGTCCCAAAAACCCGACCATTCTGGAAAACAGAAATGGCGTATAGTCATCGACTATCGCAAGTTAAATGAAGTCACCGTCAGCGACAAATTCCCAATTCCTAATATTGAAAGTATATTAGACAAATTGGGAAAGGCATAGTACTTTACTACTTTGGATTTGGCAAAGGGTTTTCACCAAATCCTTGTTAAGCCCGAAGATAGAAAAAAGACAGCGTTTTCTACACCAATCGGACATTATGAGTATATCAGAATGCCGTTTGGATTAAAGAACGCCCCGTCAACTTTCCAGAGGTTGATGAACTCCATCCTTAGGGAATATATTAATAAAATCTGTCTGGTGTACCTCGATGACATTTTAGTATTTAGTACATTTCTCGAAGAGCACATTCTTAGTATTCGCAAAATATTTAACAGGCTACAACAAGCTAAATTAAAAATACAGGCCGACAAATGTAGTTTTCTGTCTAAAGAAACAGAATACCTTGGACATATTCTCACACCTGAAGGTGTACGTTCAAACCCACTAAAAATCGAAGTTATTCAAAGCCTCAAACTTCCTAAGACTCAAAAACAGATTAAATCATTTTTGTGAATCACAGGATACTACAGAAAATTTATTAAAAGTTATGCCAAAATCGCCCAACCATTAACCAAGTGTTTACAAAAAAATGCTCGAGTTAATTTAAATGATCCCAGTTACATCGCCGCTTTTGAGAAACTTAAAGAACTTATAACTAATCACCCCATTCTAAGGTATGTAACTGTCGGGGAGATTTTGTGCCGAGGCACGACGACAAGGCCAAAAGACTACGATAAAGGCCAAAAGACTACCATTACAAAAATAAGTCGGGGAAGGGGGACCTAGAGACGAAGTGGCTTGGACGGTTCGACCGCCGGAGAAGTGTCGCGAAAGAAACGCATCCCATGCACCGGTTGTCGGCACGACTAGCGTTGCTCTGACTAGCTCGCCGGATGGGTGGGGTCCGCGGTACAGGGATGCCGAAGGGGTGACAGTCAAACTGAAATTACTCGTGCCTATACAACAACTGAAGATAAGGGCGACAGGGGGTGGAACATCGTCCAGGGCCAACGAGAGGGGCAAAAAGGGGGAAGAAAAGAGAGAAAGGGTGGTCACGGGTCACCAGGTCATTCTTAGGGCTACATAATATCAGACAAAAAAAAATTGGGTGGGCGGCACTTACCTTTGGTGGGCATCCATATCGCGTGGGCCACACATCCGTGGGGGTTTCTACTCCATCATTCCAAACTATTATTCGAATATTATTATTTCATAAATTTAATTTTCTTCTTACTATTATTTGTGTGTTTATTATTTCATAAATTTAATTTTCTTATTACTATTATTTGTGTGTTTATTATTTCATAAATTTAATTTTCTTATTACTATTATTTGTGTGTTTATTATTTCATAAATTTAATTTTCTTATTACTATTATTTGTGTGTTTATTATTTCATAAATTTAATTTTCTTATTACTATTATTTGTGTGTTTATTATTTCATAAATTAAATTTTCTTCTTACTATTATTTGTGTGTTTATTGCTTCATAAATTCAAGTTTTTGTTCATTGCTTTGCATATAAATTCATTCGTTTACTTTCTTTTCCAATTTGGTTTAAAAAAAAAGATTTAATTATGGGCGAGTGCACACAGGGGGGGGGAAGCCCGCGCCGCAATCACTTATTTAAAACCTTAATTTTCTTTCTATTATCCTATTCCTTTAATTTTTCTTTATTTTCAACCTCTTCCTTTATTTCCCTGAGGGTTATCTATTTGGCCTCCTTTCCTCTTCTAAATACACTACCCGACGTTTCATCCATTTACTAAATTTAATCTCATCTTGGTATTATACACATATCCTCCATCCAGACAACTTTCCATTCGGACAACTTTTTAACTTGATTACATTTAGTAACCTTAATTGGCAATTGCCATCAACACCGTTCTGTTTATGTTTACCCGCAACAACCAAAACAAATTTCCTATTCCTCATCCAAAAAAAAATTTGCGCACCATTCGTTTGTCAAACAGGTTAATAATAGTAATATTAAACCTAGCTATAACGACCAAAAATTTATATTTTATTTATATATAGAAAAATTATTCGCTCTTCCTTTCCTTAAGAGCATTAATCGTTCACGAAAATCTATCAGTTGGCCACACCTAACTAGCAACCATTCGGCTTCAGGGTCATATCATAAAATTAATAATATTTAGTAAACTTAATTGTCAAATGCAACTGGCACCGTTATATTTATGCTTGAACTCAATAAAAAAATTCCTATTCCTCAATCAAGAAAATTGGTTAATCTTTCTTTTGCCAAACAGGTTAATAATAGTAATAGTAAACCTAGCTATAACGACCAAAAATTTATATTTTATTTATATATAGAAAAATTATTCGCTCTTCCTTTCCTTAAGAGCATTAATCGTTCACGAAAATCTATCAGTTGGCCACACCTAACTAGCAACCATGCGGCTTCAGGTGCATATCATAAAATTAATAATATTTAGTAAACTTAATTGTCAAATGCAACTGGCACCGTTATATTTATGCTTGAACTCAATAAAAAAATTCCTATTCCTCAATCCAGAAAATTGGTTGACCATTCGTTTGCCAAACAGGTTAATAATAGTAATAATAAACTTAACAATAACGAACAAAAAAAATTTATAAATATTTTTTTTATATATATGTATATAGAAAAATTATTCGCTCTTCCTTTCCATGGGAGCATTATATCGCTCGCGAAAATCCATCTGTTGGCCACACCGAACTAGCAACCATGCGGCTTCAGGTGCATATTATTCACACCAGCACTTTTTTTTCACTATACTTCATGTATTATTTCTCTCTTTTTTTCTAACTCTTTAATAAAAACTCCCGTCACCAAAACAAAGGTTACGCCCGACTTCAAAAACTAATCCTGACTGACTGTCGAAATTTTCGATCCCCCTTTTCTTCCTCCTAAAAACCGCCGGCTCACGCCGAAGGGAGCCAGCCGCGTCCCGTTAACTCGCATTCCTGATCGTGCAGAATTCAATGCGTTTTCTGCCGTATATTTTGCAGACGATTCTGCATAACAGGACTCGATGGCTGTTCAGCATCTGGCTGCTGTTGTTGGTATTGGTATTGAATTAATTTTGTTATTGTCTCTGATCTTGCTGTAGTATCAGGCGCATCACATGGAATTTTTCTTACTGTTGATAATTGTTTAGCTGATGCCGGTCCATAGGTTCTAATTGTTTTCATGGTTTTTTTTGTTACTTCATCAATTTTATATATTTTTTTTCTTATAATAACAGTACGATTTTGTTCATAATCATTATAAACATTTTCAAGTTGAGCTAATGTTGCATTTTCACGTTCTAAAACATTTCTAGATGTTGCATCACGGTTCTCTTGATAATCTTGTATTCTTGATTCCTCAACATGAAGTACATCGATCATTATTGAAATAATTTCATTTTTACGTAATTCTGTATGGTTAAGATGAACCTGCTCAAGTAAACGTTCTTCTTCTAAACGTTCTCTTTCCAGAAGGGCGGGATCTGTGTCGATTGTTATTGCTATCAGATTTTCAATTATAGCACTTGCTTTTTGTTCCGCTTCAATAATATCATTAATTAACCTGTAACGTTCACCATCTTTTTGACGTTTGCTATAACGTCTGGTGGTGGCCATTCAATTGTATCCATATCTAATATTAAATCGTAAAGAGTGGCACAAGTAGACAGTGTTTTTGGTATTTTTCGTAAATGTCGATTCAAATTAGGCATACGATTTATTTCTTCAATTGATCGTATATCACTTCTGACTGCAATATAAAAGTCAGATAAATCATAAATTGGCTCTAGTGTTTCTTGGAACTGCCTTGTGTTGGTAGGTGGATTAATTCGCGGAGGGCGACCGTTACAGGTATCCCAATTTCAATAAACCTTTCAAAATTATTACAGACGCCAGCAATTTTGCTATTGGTGCTGTTTTAACACAAAATGGTCATCCCATTTCGTATGCCTCCGGAACTTTAAACTCTCATGAACAAAACTACCCCACAATCGAAAAAGAGTTGTTGGCTGTAGTTTGGGGAGTCAAATATTTTCGGAAGGGAATTCGAATTACAAACGGACCACCAGCCCATAAAATGGCTACATTCGAAGTATTCAGGCAAAGACATTAATCCTCGTCTGCAGAGATGGCTTATCCAATTAGGGGAATATAATGTTAAAATCGATTTCATTAAGGGCAAAGAAAACAGGATCGCTGATTTTCTGAGTAGAATAGATGCAAAACACCAAGAAATTAATATGATTAACAGAAAGCGAGACGAAGATTGCAGTAGCACATTAATAAAAATGTTCTCAGAGGGTGTTGAAAATTTGAACACCACTACCGAAAATTTGGGTACAAACTCTAATTGCGAGAACTCGAATAATAATATTTTTAATAAAATTCTGGATGAAAATATTAAAAGTATAAATAATCTTGAAATCAATAACGGAGAATCTTTAGAAGTGCAAACTAATCGTTCCCAACAGGAAAACTTAGAAGACTATATCCCTATTCTCGATACCGTTGTTAATAGATTCAAAATGCAAATAATATATTCGTAGACACCAAAGTAAAAGAATTCGAAACAGTGTTCGGAAATAAAAAAATTTACATCGATTCGATAAATTCTCAAAATTTGCGAGTAGCTTTTTCTTGGAAGATAGAAATAGCCAAACAATAGTGGAAAAGCTCAAGCAATTTATATCATTACGAGGTAAAATTAAAAAGTTTGTTTTTTATAACGAGTTTATTCAAAAAATGTTGGGGAATTTTGCAAAAAAAAAAATATTGAATTTCACTTTACAAAACCGAGCTCTAAATTTGGAGGACAAACAACCAATCAAGTTACAAATGCTTAGTGCCATCACAATATACAACAATTCCTACCATTCCACGATAAAATGTACTCCATCCGAAGTACAGGATCACAAAGTCGAACACGAAATTATAAGGAAAAGAATAACAGAAAAGAGGAATCAAATAATAATAAAAAGAAATGAAAATCGGGAACACTATGTCGAAACTAGAACACTAGGGTTTATTAAAAACTATAAGTCCCTCCGTCATAAGGAGGAACCCAAATTTAGAAAACATAATTTAAAAAATATTCATGAAAATAATGTAAAACGTCCTTTTAAATTTGCAGATGAAAACAATATTTCTCTGGGTGCTGATCCTAGTCATGCCTCTTCCAGTTAAAACAAACTAACAAGCGAAAAAATCGACTCGGAAGCCGGATTTGCAACAATAAGGATCGATGAAGTAGAAATCGTAAGCAAATTTGATCTAGTTCTTCATATCATCCACACTCATGAATTAACAAACATTATAAGTAATCTGGAAAATAATATCGATAATTTAAATATTACAAGTACTGCTAAGAAAGTACTATTAGGACAAATTAAACCAATTAAGACAAAAACACTAGCTTAATTCCTAGTCGAAGCAAAAGGGGTCTAATAAATATAGTGGGAACGGGACTCAAATGGCTTTTCGGAACACTTGATGAAAATGACAGACAGGACATCAAAAACCATTTACAAGTCACAGACAAGAACAACGATAACGTAATAAATACTGTAAACCAACAGATAACAATAAATGAAAACTTTAATTACTCATTTACATTACTGAAAAGACTGCTAGAGTCCGATCGAGATAAAATTATTACGGAATTAGGAGAAATAAAAAAATTTGAAAAGCAGTTATCAGAAAAGGAATTAATATTAGAGCAACAAATGAGAATTAATATGTTAAGAGATCAAATTAGTCAAATCCAAGATAACATAATATCGGCTAGAATAGGCATAGTTCATCCGAATATATTAACCGATCAGGAAATTAACGAATATAATAGCGACTTGAATAAAGTGAGTAATATTAGATCAGGGGTAGCAAAATTTATGAATGATACTATAATTTTCGCCATAAAAATTCCTTCAAGTACGTTTAAAATAGAAAAAAAATTGTTTGTACCAATTGCAAATTCGAAAGGAAAACAAATTGATGAAGAATTAGAATATGTTGTAATAATCAATAATAAGACTTTTTCATTCCAGAACAATTTAAGTTTAGCAGAACTAAAATCTAGTAAAAACTATATTGTTAAGAAAAACTGTAGGTTAGTTAAGTCCAGAAGAAGAGATAATTGAAATAGGAATTGATCTTTTAATTGTGAATAACATGAAAAATATAAATTTCAAAAGTACTTGTGACGAGAGAAAACTCTCTTTAAATGGTAACTATATGATTAACTTTGCAAACTGCACAATTAAGATAAATGACAGGCAATTTAGTAATAAGATATCAGTATTTGTTGAAAGATTTCTTTTACCGCTTGATGGAAATATAACGGTACATGATAAAATGTTAAATTTTGAAGAAATAACTTTGCACCATATAGATAATATCAGAGAAATTAAAAAGTTAAAAGCACATAAAATCGTTAACTATACTATAGGAACAAGCAGCATTGTATTGATAAGATTAGCACTCCTAATTATGATTAGAAAACATAAAAAGCTCAAGGTTAAGATAATTCAGGAGAATCATCAATCAAGGGGAGGAGGAGTTAGGGCATTTTCATAAACGCAGAACTGCGGTCATTCTGCAATATTCAGCTACAGACTTCCAATGGCTGAATTCTGCAGAATGACCGCAGTTCGGCGTTTATGAAAATGCCCTTACATTCCCAGACTTTCCAACCGGAAGTCAACCCACACCCTCTGAAAATATTAGGCTAGAATTTCTACAGTTCACAGAAAATCTAAATGTACTAAAGAATGCTGGGAACTGCTCAATCGACAATTTAGCTCGAAAAACATCCACCGCAGAAACAGAGATACAGGAGTAACATGAAACCGATGATGATTTCATGTCTTAGATTGTACCTCTTCATCTATTAAGTTAATTTTTAAGCTTTAGGGCCTGTTTCACCGCTTGCTGATAAAGTTTCTGATAGTTATCTGCCTTATAACAGTATCTAACAGATAAAGGTTGCTGATATGTTTTTTCAGTTTCACCATCAAACTCCCAGATAAACTAACTGGCAGATAAATATATCTGCCACTTAATTTAGCAGGGTCACTCAATCTTTGCTTAATACGGGAGTTATTCAAAATAGTTTGTTTAGGAGATGAACAAGGCAATCTGGCAACTATGTCCACGATTAAAAAATAAAAGTTAAAAAATATCGGAGAGTTATAAGCAATCGTTGCATAGGTGGAATTGCAAAGTTACTGAAAATCAAATCGATGAAAGACATTTTTAGTTACCACAACCAAAATATTACTAAAATTTTTTAGTTAAATACGGCATCAAATAAATATATTTAGTTGTCATTATTAAAAAAATGCTTCTCATGACCAGAAAAAATTGTTGGAGTAACAAATATTTTCACTATAGTCGTAGAGTAATAGTTCGCGAGAGCCCAGGCCCGCCAAACCTACGTAATTTTCTTAAAGCTGATAATATTATTTCGTATATACATAGTGTGATACGCAGTTAAGAACGTATGCACACTCGCTAGCCCGGAGAATGGACCCTTTTGTAGATGGAGGGGTTGGGGGGGGGGGGGGGGTAAAAAAGGGGTTAAAATTGAAAAAAAATTCTGTCGTTGCGTATGGTTCTACCAATAATCTAATAACCGTTAAATACTAGTGGCAGAATTTTTGAATATTTCCACCCTCCCAAGCTAACCATAGCTGAATTTGCCATTTCGAAAACACACCCCCAAATTGGTAAGCCGGAATAAAATCCTAAAATCGAGTGATTCAAAATAATTTCGTAATATTCATCAAATTCGTCTTCTAAGAATTCAAATAAGTCCGTCTGGAACCCTTTTGTGACCTACGATTTTTAACGTAAAAATGCTTAAATAGGAGTATTATTATACCAAAAAATGCTCTAAAACTCCCCCTACTTGCAACATTTTTTTACTATCTTCCAGATAAAACTTTTAACAGCCACTAGAATCGGCTGATAAGTTACCAGCAACTTTATCTGCAAGATATTTCTATCCAAGACCTGTGAAACCAAAATTTGTAGTTTATCTTGCAGATAAGTTCTGAATAGGCTATCAGGAGCTTAATCAGCAAGTGGTGAAACAGGCCCTTAGTCTTGTAACCTTTTAATTACGACTCGGTCACTTTTAAGAGTACTTTTAAAATAAAGTTTAAACCATTGTTCAAAAGAATTGGGTTTCATTCATTTTTTCTTAAATATATATTTTTTTTACAGTTCTGAAGAATTGTGTTAACTTTTTATATATTTTTAAAAAACGTAAAAAAACGTAAGTCCCGTGCTTACCAGCTGGTGAAGAGGGGCCAGGAAAGTCGTGATCAAACTTCCTTCTCGTCGATGCTCGTGTAGGAAATTAAGTAGTAGGCTTTCTCTTTTTGTTTATTTACTAAAACACACTTTTATGTTAACCGTTTTTCTTTTTATTTATAAAAAAAATCTTTTCTTTCTTTAGTTAAAAAATTGTTTTCATACAATAATGGTAAACTTGATGCACGTTAATTTTAATTTTAAATTTTCTTGAGTTAACTATTTTTGCTAACTTTAAACTGTTTGAAAATTTTTTAATTAGATCTTAAGTAGAAACCGATCTAGCGAATTTCAATTATAAATTTAGAGAACTTTATATTAGTTAACTCTTTACTATTAATTAGATTTCACTTTCAATCAGATTCAGTTATAAATGGTGAAAATTAATTAGTTGTTATCATAGAACAATTTAACGAACTTTTTAAATTTAGAGAACTTTAATTTTGTTAACTCTTTACTATTAATTAGATTTCACTTTCAATCAGATTCAATTATAAATGGTGAAAATTAATTAGTTGTTATCATAGAACAACTTAACGAACTTTTTAAATTTAGAAAACTTTAATTTAGTTAACTCTTCACTATTAATTAGATATCACTTTCAATCAGATTCAATTATAAATGGTGAAAATTAATTATTTGTTATCATAGAACAACTTAACGAACTTTTTAAATTTAGAGAACTTAAATTTAGTTAACTCTTTACTATTAATTAGATTTTACTTATATTGATGAAACTTAACTAGTTCTCAATACTACGGATTATTTCAGATGCACGACTACACGGTTTGGAAGCTCGACCCGGACTCTGGTGATTTGATTTTCATTTTATCCAAGTACCCAAGCTTGGTTCGAGTTTTTTGATAACAATTTAAGCGTCAGCATTTTCTTACTTTTTTACTCGCGGTGTTTTTGCATCTCGCCGTGAAGGCTTAAATTGCCTGCGTTGCACTTTTAAATCAATGGACAATGGTTTCAGTGAATTCTGCTTGAAAGATAAAAACGGAATTAATACTTTAAATGATAAAAAGGGCCTTAGGTAGGTGCATACTATGTTGCTTTGTACTTAGTATTTTACTTTTTGAAACTGAATAATTGAAATAAAAGATTCTTTGTTTTAAATGCTGATATAGGTGAAAAGCAGGATGTTTATATTTATGGTTAAGTCGCGAGTGCGCGCTCAGTAAGTGAAATAAAATATTCTTACAAAGGAATCGTATAGATTTCTGTGTTTTAAAATGCTGATATAAATGGATAAACAGGATGTTTACAGTTATGATGCAGCATATCATAACACCATCGCCCTTATGAAAAGAAAATTTCTGAACTTGAGAGGAAATTTTCTTTAAGAGAAAAAAAAATGATCAGGGTCCAACTTCCAAACGTTACATAAAGGTGCTTTTACTTACTCCTAACAATTCTTATTTGCGTGCATTTGCGTTACACTTATTTGAGTATCTGCTATGTGGGTAGTTTTATTTATATTTATTGCTATATATATTTTTTTTATGTTTATTTATATATTTTTTTTATTTATATATTTATTTATATTTGTTTATTTTTTTTTGTATTTTCTTTATCTCTTCTCCTTTTTTTGTTAAAACTTTTAATGATTTACCTTCTACATTAGAGCTAAACTATGCATTTATTACTTTATTATTTTGTTTTTTTTTCTTGCAAATTTGACAAGATTATGCGTACTTACTAACCACTAAAATTTGTAGAAAGAAATGATATCAATAACAAAGACAAAAAAAATTAATAATTATTATCAAGAAAAAGTTTATTTGTTGGTTTACATCATTCCAAAGAAACACATTGCGAAGCGGGAGTTAAAAAACGTTTTTATATACAGTATTGGCAATACTAAAGCACCCCCCATCAATATTTAATATATTTTCCAGATATAAGTGGTTTTCAGCGGGTCTTCGACTTAATAATCCAGCTTCTACGGGTCTTTGTCGGATTGTTCTCTGACTTATTCCAAAGCCGAAATCTTTAGGAAGTTGGGCTGAGGATATGTCAGGATTTAAAGATGGTCCCTTTTAGCAAAGAGTCCTCCCTATTATATGTTTTGTTCGATCTTCCGCCAGAATGAAAAGGTGAAACCCGTCCCGTTACCTCGTACTTTGTTATCATTCAGGACATTACTGACCGTTAATCATTTAGAGCCTTAAGTTTAGGCAGTCGCTGTGGCAAATTTTCAATCGAATTGAGGGGGGTGCTTTAGTTTTGTCCACTGGTAGAATAGTTTATCATTTCATTGTATAGTTTGAATTGTAAGACTGGAGTTTTTATCAAAATAATGAAAAATTTATGAAATTTTTAAGGGGGGTGCTTTAGTATTGGCCAATACTGTATATTTTTTTCTTATCAAAATTACCATCTCTGAATTACTTTCTTCTAAGAGCGATTCTTACACCTCCTTCTCGAGGCTCTTCTATTTCCTCCATCTCTACTTCCTCGTTCTCGTTTGTAGTTGCGACAGTGTTCGTTTTATCGGGGTTGCGTTTTAAGTATATTTTAATCAAT
This sequence comes from Thereva nobilitata, assembly GCA_963855945.1. NCBI lineage: Eukaryota > Metazoa > Arthropoda > Insecta > Diptera > Therevidae > Thereva > Thereva nobilitata. The sequence continues at coordinate 80,584,034 of OY979695.1, forward strand.
TTAAAAATGACAAAAGAAAGAATTGAGAATAATACGAGATAACCTAGCGTATAATGGTGAATGGTATGCATATCCAAGGGTTTAAGGTCTACTACTTCATCCTTTTCCAAGATTTTTATATCTTTAGATAGTTTGGACAATTCATCGTCGGCGGTGTATTTAATAAAGAACATGTCTTTAGTTATGTTAAGGGCGGCAAGTCTATTTTGCTGGAGGATTTCTGAAACGTTGAGAGCTGGTACGAAAAAGTTTTTTTAGCTTGCTTGCCTTTTGATTGTTAGATTGGATAGTAAAATCCTTAGTCCTTATGTAACATTCATCCGTTATTTCCAATATGACTGTCCCTGTAAGGTAGTAATGACTTATTTCGTCCCGGCAGACTGCGTCTAAAGTGATTTCGATTCTGGTAGAGTAAAGCCATTTATTAGCCTGTGATAACTGGAGCCAGAATGAATTTTGTTCGACTTCGCAAAGTTTACAGGTTTTAGGTATTTGGTTTTCTCTTTGGAGCAAGGATAGTTCACAAATATCGTTCGATTGAGAATTAAAAATTGGGTGATTAGTGCGACATAGGTATAATTCGTAGTTTTCTGTGAGGCAACCTGATAGTTCCTTTTGCGTCATATCATAGTGGTGCTCTTTATTGTAGTCTACTACGAGATAATCGAAACTATTTTGGAAGAATACAAGTTTTCCGTCAACTAGTGTAGGGAAAGGTATGATCTTGTATACCTGGTAATTATTTCTGAAAGGTAAAGGGATTCTGAGTTCAAAGATTATTTTATCTCCGACAGTATTTGCCCTCATTTCGCTTATGCGGTATATAGGAAGGAGGTTTCCTCCTTGAAGGTTTGCGAATATCTTTATATCGCCGGGTAATTCTTTTCGTATGGTGACGAGGATTTGGTCAAGTTGGTCGGGTGTAACGATTGAGGGGTGTGGCCTGCCGTGACATACATCGGTGATTAGGTCCACAATGGTGTTTACTACACTCTCATATCGCATTATCATGAGTGTAGTTAGTGAAATGAGCGTTTCTAGCTCGAGTAAAACGTGGTTATCGATCGTCACGTTGTGTATTTCGTTAATTTTCGTACGGCACATTTGGAGTCTTGAATTTAACGTAATTAGTTGCCCTTCAATAGCAGCTTGGCTTTTGTTGAACACGTTTACCGTTGTGTCGAGAATTATTGTCTGGTTCCTTAAAAGGTCCAGTAAATGGCCCTCATTGTCCCGTAACTTCCCTATTTGTGTGTCATAAAACTTTGCATCATCTTCGTCTATTGTTCCAAAAGGGGATTTGCTAAGAATACCTATTATGTCGAAAGGTGAACCTTTCGTCCGTCGCTTTTCCTGAAGTAAGGCAATTTTGTTTTTCAAGTCAGACAACATATGGTTCATTTCCACAACCGTACTGTTGCAGACTTGTGTCATAAGAGGTTCATTATATAAAGTGCCACATAGTAAATTGATTTCGTGGGTTAGTCTGTCTATGTCTTGAAGGACTGCGTTCAGATTTTCTAAGTCGTAAAATATAACTACCTTCCACTCATTTGAGTACAGTTCTACTTTCCCTATTTCCTCGTAATAGATTCCGGAACTGTAGTTGATCGGTATGACGTTGATTCCTTTACTTGCTACATAAGCAAAGAGTGTGAAGATTAGTAGAATGGAGGCCATTTTCTGAAAAAAATGTTTTTAAATGAATCCTTATCTCTTCTGATGCAAGGTAACATATAAGTTACTATAAATCTAAAGTAATGCCGAGTTAAGCGGGGCTGTAGTGTAAAATTTGACTCGTGTTTGTCAAGCATAAAACACTAAAAGGGAGAGGTACACAGTGTTGGCTCCCTGACCATACTAATTAGGAGTACGCAAAAAAATGTGTTATGAATATCAAAAAATATAATACCATACGGTGGATTACTAAGAGAAAGGGTGTAGAGCAATTCGCTAGACGTATATATGGATATACGTTTATAACAATCATGATTTATTCCAAAAGGAAGGATAATAAAATTTGGTTGAGTTAACGCTACGTCCATACTAATGGAGGGAGGTATTAGCTGTTTTCGATTTGCCACATTTATCTGATATTCATCACATATTGCTCACATGTCAAATCTCGTACTCACTTTTGCCTCACTTTTGTTCTGTCAAATTGTAACTGATTGCAAAAAGCAAATCGAACAGTTACTTATGTGATAAATATAAAAATTTTATAAATTAACGTTCCTTACACCGAGATTAAAGAAATTGTCTCTTCATAATACTTCCGCTGCTGAATATGAAATTATTACAAAACCACAACAAATCACCACAATAAATACTTCAGTGCATAACTTAAAAATCACTTACTCAACTGATGTGATGAAAAAATATTTTTATCACATCACTTGGTTTTGTATCAGTTAGAAGCTGTCGCCATCTGTCGTAAAATAGGAACTGAACCGCCAAATCGAACAGCCATTTTCAGTGAAACTGAGGAAAATGTGAGGCATATCAGATAAATGTGGTAAATCGAAAACAGCTATTGTCGCCTAAATGCAAGGATTAGTAATCTAAAAGTGATGAGAATACTTTCAGGCGTATTAATTCCGAATTCCGAAAAAAAACATTACCATAAGGCGGTGTAAATAAATTTTGGGCGCTCATACGAGTACAGATCCATTTAGTTTGGTGCATTACGCTTGTTATTAACGAGGCAGGAAATAGCTTTTATGCGTCCTTAACATGAGAGCGTAGTCAAAAGTTAATTGGGCCCGGTATTGGGCAAAATAGTCTTAAAAGAGGTGTGTCCAAATAGGAGCGAGTTTATCGTATGTTATTAGTGGTAATTGTGTTTTGTAGTATTACTTTAGATTTAGTTACTATGAAAGAACTAAAATCCTTTATCAAAATCAAAATCATTTATACATACCAAATCAAAATCATTTATGGCCCTTAATTCGTTAGCATAGTTGTCGTAATTGTAGCAGGTTCGTGGAGCATGCCTTAAAAAATTGGGGATTCTTGGTTCGTATCCCTAGAGAAGTTCATACGGGCAGTAGCTTGTGACTGAATGAGGGGTTGAGTTATATTTTTTTTTTTTTATGTGGAAGACTAGAGCTCAGGGAAAGCCCTTTGTACTGTCGACAATCTATTTTTCTTCGGATAGAGTGCAATGTCAAACAGCAAGCCCTAGTCGATAGATAGTGAAGGGGAAGAGAGAAGTAGGAAGGAACTGCCACAACTACCTAACTCCAACCATTTCTATCGCGACTCTGGCATCGGGGCAATGAGAAACAACTCGCTGGAGTGTTATGCCTCCTGAAACAAGTCCCATCCCATCAACCAACCGATGGCATGCGCTTGGTGGAGCGGGGCAGTGCTAGCGGAAGGCTATGACAGGAGGGAAGGTGGGAAAGGCGAAGGACCGTGGGGCTCTGCCGGGATTCGAACCCGGGACCTCTTGGATAGTAGCCAGGCGCCTTACTCCCTAGACTACCGAGGCCCCGGTGATACTCGATTCACCAACGTGGCAACAGAAAACGGCAACCTCAAAGTGGGGCTCTACTCTACTTAATGAATGCCTAGACCGAAAAAAAGCTTTTAATTTCGTTAAATTTCAGTATTCTAATGCCTATAAATATGTCATTTTCCCTAGTTTTTGCATATTTACCTTGTTTTCGACAGTTTGAAAAATACGTTAATTTTTTTAACTCAAAAACGAAGTGAGAAAATGTTTGAAACTAATAAAATTGTCTTTTTTACTACACATTAATTTAATATAACTATCTAAAAGGCTTTGCACCTTTTTAAATTGTTTCCTCTGCGACCGTGTTAAACATTTTACGTTTGGCAGTTGTAAAAAGTTTCGAGCTTTCGACGAAACTTTGCGCTTGCGTTTTGTACAGGTTCTGTTTTGTACTTTGTTCTTCCACACTATTCTTGGGATGTACACTCGCCTTAATAAATAAAAACTTGCGGCGGTGTTGAAAGATTTTTATTTTCAAGCGCGAGTGTTGTTTTCCCAAGCGGTTGCCTATCTGAGTACGAATCACGTCAAATGCTGCTTACCTCCGCAATCGAAAAGAACCGGTCTAAGTATGCTAAAGACAGCCTTCAATCCAATCAACATAATTGTCTGAAATATGAACAGCAAAAACTAAAGCTTTATGAGTAAAATTGAGCTTTTAAAAAGCTTTTCGAATAGGTAAGGCGTAAGGGATTGTCCCATTTCATTTGTAATGAGTTTTGCCTTATGGGGCCCTTATGAGAAACTGATAGGGCATACCTCACTTCAGTATCGCAGATTTTTTCTCTCTGTGGCACGCATTAGTAATCTTAGGGGAAAGCCCTCTTTCGGCATGCTCCGTATTTGCTACAGGGGGTCTCATAGGTAACCGACCGGGAAATCCCTCTTTCGGCATGCCCCTCATTTGCCACATGAGGCCCACACGCTGCCTGAGGCATGCCCCTCTAAATGCTAGCCGGATATAAGTTTTTTCGTGCTACACATTCTCCCCGCAAATCCCAATAAATTAGAAATAAAATAAAAAAATATACGCGTGGGTTTCGGGAACCTATACGACGTTTTTCAATTAATAAGATTCTTCGTGTGTTATGCGTTTGAATAAGTATTTGCTTCTTTTGAGTTAAACACGATTATTTAATTAACGCACTTTTATTATTAATATTAACAAAGAGACAAGTGCACAAAGCATCTTCTGACCGCACGAACTTTTGACAGAACAGGAAGTTACAGGGTTAGACAAAATATATGTATCCGTGCGTCAGTTCTACCAACGTATACAATCTGAAGCTGGTAAATATTTCAATACTCCTACCATTTAAAAGCTTCAATACATGATTATTCATTTAACAACAAAATTACAAAAATTAAGATTTTCAAATTAATCAAGGAAATTAACGTTATTATGTTCAGGATAATTCAACTCAAAATAATTAATTCAACTTAAAATAATTACAAATTGCATTTAGTATTTCTTAATACCTAAGTTGAAAACTAACTTATTAAATTGATCTCGAGGAATTGGCTTCGTCAGTAAGTCTGCAAGTTGATTTTTAGACGGTATGTAGGCGACATCTATTGTTCCATCGTCTAACTTTTCGCGAATGTAGTGGTATTTGATATCTACGTGCTTGGTCCTTTTGTGATAGACTGGATTCTTCACAAGACAAAGCGCTGCCTGGTTATCTATCATAATCCTCGTGGGTTCTTGAATTTCTTCCTTAACATCCATCAGGAGTTGGCGAATCCATGACACTTCCCTTGTTGATTCTGATGCAGCAACATATTCTGCCTCAGTACTGGACAGAGAAACTGTTTTTTGAAGTTGGCTTGACCAGGTCACTGCTCCATGTGACATCATGCAAACGTATCCAGATGTAGAGCGGCGTGTGTCCAGGTCATTTCCATAGTCGGAGTCGGAGTAAGCTAGAAGAGGGATTGACGATCCTCTTCTGTATTCAATGCCAAGATCTATGGTTCCTTTCAAATACTTTATTATTCGTTTTACGGCATTCCAGTGTCCTAAATCGTGATTCGACGTATATCTGCTTACTTGATTGGTGGCATACATTATATCAGGTCGTGTGACAAGTGCTATAAACATAAGTGACCCGACTGCTTCTCTGTAAGGAAAAACATCTTCACAAGTTGCCGAATCGTCTGGTCGTGTGAGTCTCGCTTGTGGATCAGCTGGTGTACTGATAGTAGCAGCATCTTGAAGTTTAAACTTGTCGATTATCCTTCTTATATAACTGGCCTGATGAATAAATATTCGACCATTTACCTCATCATATATGATTTCCATCCCAATAAAATGTTCTGGCTTGCATGTAGTTAATTCAAATTTGTTCCTCAATTTGTTTACAAGATTGTCTATATTGGATTGGTTTGTAGACATAATGAGACCATCATCCACGTACAATATGAGTACAATGAATGAGTCTGCTGTACTCTTCATATAAACGCATTTATCGGCATTCCCTTGTTGAAATCCTTGGTTTATCATGAATTGAGTGAATTTTATATTCCAGCATCGTGAGGCTTGTTTTAAACCGTATAAAGATCTCTGCAGTTTGCAAACGAATTTTTCACTGATATTTGCTCCTTCCGGTGGAATCATGTATATGGTTTCTTGAAGATCTCCATGCAGAAATGCTGTCTTAACATCGAACTGAATGATTTTACAATTTCTATTTACTGCTAAACTCAAGAGTATTCTAATTGAGTCGTATCTCGTCGTTGGAGAGAAAATTTCTTCATAATCTATGCCTTTTGTTTGAGAAAAACCTTGAGCACATAGTCTGGCTTTGAAACGAGGTTTGTTTGAAGCTGAAGAATTTTTCACTTTGAAGACCCATCTGGATCCAATAGTCTTAATGTTGTCCGTTTTTGGCGCGAGCTTCCAGGTATTGTTTCTTTCCAGTGCATCGAGTTCCTCTTTGATAGCTTTTATCCAATCATTTGACTCTTTGGATTTCATTGCTTCCGCATAAGATTGTGGTTCATTGACTTCAGTAAGGAATGCTGCGTATCTTGAAGGAAGGCGAATGTCGGCTCTGGCTCGAAGATCATAAGAATGAGTTTCGTTGTTCTGATTCTGATTAACAGTCTGGGAATCGCTATTCTGGTATGCTGCGTGATTATTTTCATCAGCATTGTCTTCAATTTGAATATCAGGAATATCTGCATTTAGGGTCTTATTGATTGAGCTGTCAATGTCTTCAAAAAATTGTAGCGGATCTAGAGCTCTTTTGTCACCAAAAGGTGTATTTTCGTCAAAGATTACATTTCTAGATACTTTAATCCTTTTTGTGATGGGATCAAATAATCGGTAATTGTCCGAGTTATTGTCATATCCTACAAACATTAATTTTCTTGACTTCTGGTCAAGTTTGGTCCTTTGACTTTCTGGGACATGCATGTATGCTGTACATCCAAACTTCTTGACGTGATTTAAGTTTGGCTTTCTTCGTGTAAACATCTCGAAGGGTGTTGTATCCTTTCTGGAGCTTGTCGGAGTTCTATTTAGTAAATATATAGCTGCGTGAACGGCTTCACCCCATAGAGGTTTTTGAACATTCATGGCGTTCATCATGGTTCTGGCACTCTCGACGACTGTACGCATTTCTCGTTCAATGCGTCCATTTTGTTGAGGAGTATACGGTGCTGTATTTTCTAGTGTAATGCCTTTGGCCTTTAAAAGATCCAAAAAATCTTTATTAATGTACTCCTTTCCATTATCACAATGTAAAACCTTAATTTTGTGACTAAATTGACTTTCCATCATTTTTGAGTACTCTTTGAAACGACTCAAAACATCAGATTTGTGCCTCATAGCGTAAATTGTTAAATAAGCTGACGAACTATCTTTAAACAGAACGAAATATTTGGCCCCGCCAATTGACTCTGTTGACATGGGTCCACAAACGTCGGAAAAAATACGTTCACCAATTTCTTCTCGTCTCACTTGTTTTGGAGGATGTGGAAAGCGATGTTGTTTACCAAACACACATGGTTCACAGAGGAAATCCTCTTCAGATGTTATTGCAATATTATTTACTACACCCTTTTTTATCATATCACGAATGCGCTTAGAATTTACATGTCCAAGTCTTTCATGCCAGGCTTTTAAGGTGTCTTTTACAACGTTATTTGCTACGTGAATGACAGCGGTCTTAAATAGCATGCGATATAAATTATTTCTATCTCGAATTGCAGTTGCAATCAACTTATTGTTATTGTATATAATTGCTTGTCTTTCATTTTTAGTAATTGACCAGCCTTTCTTGGTCATAACTCCTTCAGAAAGTAAATTTCTTTTTAAATCTGGAACATAGAGAACATTAGTAATTATAGATTCGTACCACTTATTTTTGATCAATTTTTGAATCTTAATTGATCCTTTTCCCTTGACAGGAAGTGACATATTATTTCCAAGAAGCACAGTTGTATTCGGATCAACTTCCGAAATGGTTAAAAAATAGTCAGCCCGAAACGTTATGTGAGCAGATGCTCCACTGTCCAAGATCCATACATCTTCGGTGTCTAGCACGTCCATTTCATTAGATGTGTGGAAAGCGGAAAACTCGTCTTTTGTTGGTTCACTTTTTCTTTTGACTTTTTCGCAATCTCGAGCTATGTGGCCTTTTTGACGACAATAATAACATGTGACATTGTACTTGCTAGGTTTATTTAAGTTTCTGTTGACAGGTTTGAAGTTCTCCCTTGTACTTGATGAAGACTTGTGAACTCTCGGTATATATTTGTTTTTATTTACCTTTTTTGATATGGAGAACGCCGTTTCAAATTGTTCTGACATCGACAAATTATTTTCTTCATCAATCAACCGCACTGTAAGATTTTTGAGCGTTTGATCTGCTGTCGCTACGGATAGCCATGCTTGACGGAAGTTTTTGTATTTTAATGGCAATGTGCTAATAATTTTTGTCATGATAGCAGCATCACTAACATTTTCGCCAATATCTTTTAATTTTTTTGCTAAGTTTTCAACATTAGCAACATGTTGTGCCATACTTTCGTTTTCTTTCATGTGATATTGATGAAATCTCTCATGTCCAATCATTTTACTTGTTTCGGATTTAAGTAAATATATCGAATCTAGCTTGCTGATAATTTCATGAGATGATACACAGTTTTCAATCAGGGAAATCTGAGAGTAATCCAATGCAGTAGTCAAAATGTACATTGCGGCGGCGTCATTTTTTGTCCAAATCTTCTTTGGTGGATCAAGTTCTGGTTTCTCCTCGGTTCCATGCGCAATATCGTAGATACCTTTTGCTCGAAGCGCACAATCAATTTGGAATCGCCATTGATTGTAATTGTTTCCATCGAATTTATTCAATTGTCTCAAGTCCAATTGTTCTGCCATTTTGTTCTCCTAAAATTGAGATTATACTAAAGATAAATTCGCGCTGCGCACAAAGCAAATGAAGAACACAATATAAATAAAAAAAATCAAGCCTTTGATGATCTCAAAAAGAATATATAAAAAGCTTCCAGCACACAGCTTCCACACAGGTACACTTTTTAGGTTATAAGTTCTTTTCGTACAAATCTGCATTAATTAATTTAATCAGATAAATTTATTCTTTCCCAGCGTTGCTCAACGTAATCTGGGCCCATAACCTTTTGAGTTAAACACGATTATTTAATTAACGCACTTTTATTATTAATATTAACAAAGAGACAAGTGCACAAAGCATCTTCTGACCGCACGAACTTTTGACAGAACAGGAAGTTACAGGGTTAGACAAAATATATGTATCCGTGCGTCAGTTCTACCAACGTATACAATCTGAAGCTGGTAAATATTTCAATAGCTTCAAAGAAGTAATTATACAAATATAGTATTAACAACATATGTACATGCGGAACACACTTACTGCCAAGACTGGCCGAGGCCTGCCGAAGATCGCCCGAAGTGGCGACCGACAAATTTTCGTTACATCGGGGGCGTTCAGTTGTAGAATGTCACATGTTTTACCTGCGGTATTTTTTTAAATATTTTCTTTGTTGTAAAACTCCTTAGACGTAGGATTAGGATCCACTGGACATTTGAGAGATGTCCGTGTTGGGTCAGATAATAGTCAAAATCGTGAAAGTAAGTATACAATGAATACGAGTTACAGCAATAATTATGAAACTTTTGCGACCTTATGGCCTTTTCTCGTGCGATTCTTTTCCCGCTGATATGTTTATCACAAGACCTAACACCATTTAATCCAATTTTTTAGTTGGTGCTTTAAATAAGTCTTCAGTGCCAGTTATTTTTAAAAAATGGGCGAAAGACTGCGCATGGCTTCAACTTAAAAACAACAAACCGGTTTGCACTATATGCACCGAAGCGTGCGAGATGAAGTTAATAGCCAGTTAGATTCGCGTGCTATCGCATCCAATTAGGGTTGATGAGGGAATCTACAACTGGAGTCATGGACCTGGGGGTTAGAGTTTCATGCCAGTAGTTCTCTTCATACAGACTGCCTTGTAGAGTAAAAAATGTTGATAAGGTCAGTGGGGGTCAGACAAGGTCTTTCCCTGAGAGGAGCCAACAACTATGAAAATTCAAATTTCATGACATTTTCAAAGGCTCGAGCTGAAGATGTGACTGAACTGGCATCATGGCTGGAAAGAGATGATCACAAGTGGCTCCATGAAGACTGTCAGAATAAAATTCTAGATTTTATGGTTACTACAGTATTGTTGAAAATCATGGAAGAAATAAGAGCAGCTGAATTTTTTATATTACACTCGACTAAACTTCGGATATTTGCAAAACTGATTTGGAAATAAAAGCAGTAACCGATGATTTGGGCTGTTCTCGAGATTCAAAATTCGAAGAAATTTCCAATCAAGTAGCAACTTTGAAATTAATGAACCACAAATCCCATGTCAGCGAAAAATCCAAAGCAGCTCGACGAAGGTAAGAGCGAAAATCATGTCCATCCAGTTAGCACAGCAATTTTGGAATTTTTTATGAAAAAATATTGTGCTGAAATGTGCTCGATATGTGCTATCATGTGCCGCATTCAAAAAAAATATATGCAAAAAATGTCATTTTTATGAGGAGGTCCTTTTTTTTAAGTGAAGTTAGCACAGCAACTTTGATATATCAGAATTGTAACAATTGTGCCGTAATGTGCTCAAGATGTGCTGCAATGTGCCGTTAACAAAAATGAAAAAATTGTATATTTACAGATTGTACAGGTAAAAACAAATTTGTCCATCCAGTTAGCACCGCCATTTTGGAATTTTTTATGGAAGTTAGCACAGCAATTTTGGAATTTTTTATGAAAAAATAATGTGCTGAAATGTCCTCGATATGTGCTATCATGTGCCGCATTCAAAAAAAAATATATTCAAAAAATGTCATTTTTATGAGGAGGTCCTTTTTTTCAAGTGAAGTTAGCACAGCAACTTTGATATATCAGAATTGTAACAATTGTGCCGTAATGTGCTCAAGATGTGCTGAAATGTGCCGTTAACAAAAATGAAAAAATTGTATATTTACAGATTGTACAGGTAAAAACAAATTTGTCCATCCAGTTAGCACCGCCATTTTAGAATTTTTTATGGAAGTTAGCACAGCAATTTTGGAATTTTTTATGAAAAAATAATGTGCTGAAATGACCTCGATATGTGCTATCATGTGCCGCATTCAAAAAAAAATATATGCACAAAATGTCATTTTTATGAGGAGGTCCTTTTTTTCAAGTGAAGTTAGCACAGCAACTTTGATATATCAGAATTGTAACAATTCTGCCGTAATGTGCTCAAGATGTGCTGCAATGTGCCGTTAACAAAAATGAAAAAATTTTATATTTACAGATTATAGCCCAAAACAGAATGAATGCAGAAACTTCGACTTTGACTTCACCGTTGCAGTAAAATCGACTATGCTGCACAGCGCTAACACATTCATTTCAGAACTTCAAAGTCGATAATTAGACAGATAGAATTTACAATTACCATCACCATTTAATAACATAACAAAAATTATAAATTTTAAAAAATTTACCAAATTTTTTTATTTTTTGCGACTTTTACGTATATTACCTGCAATTATTAAATTTTGCATACAATAAACTCAATCAATTTAAATTTTCTAATTTGGCTACAGTGGCAAAATTGAAATGTTGTGTTGGTAGCTCTGCAACTTTTGCAGCAACTTTTAAAATTTTCAAAGTCAAAGTCGGCGCAAAGTTTACTGCAACGCTTACTGCATTGATTCTGTTAACTGAACGTGAGTACTATAGAAAATGTATGAAACTGTCAAAATGCAAAGTTGAAGTCAAAGTTTCTGCATTCATTCTGTTTTGGGCTTATGTCCATCCAGTTAGCACCGCCATTTTAGAATGAAAAAATTGTATATATTTTGGGAAATTTCAAAATTTCCCTTTCTTTTCGGAATGTAGCATACTTACCGGCTGTCGGAAAAACGTCATTTAAAATAAAAACAACAGGGAAGTGACGAGAGCAAATTTGTAGGCATGAGGAAACAAATAATTTGTTTTTTAAAAACTTATTTATTATTTTCTAGAGGGGAATTCGTGTAACAGTTGTTTACTGACACGCAACTTCGGTTTAATTTTAATATATTTAAAGCACTGAAGATGGCGCTTAGTGAAATTTCCCTTGTACATGACATGTCAGCTGTTTTTTGAAATTGAAAGGAACTTTCCGCAATACTAAAAATAACATTTTATTAATTTTTATTATTTTTTTTAAATCTTTTATAATTCCTTATTAATTAAAACAATTTCATTAATTCCAAACAATCATAAAACAATTTATGTAATAATATTCGCAATGTAAAATTCGCGTAGGGACTATTTTTTGAAAATTAATTATTTGTAGGGAATTTCCAGTATTATTTCTTTAAACAAGAAACATTCTGGTTCATAATTTGAATTGAGTCGCATTTTTTATTTTTAAATATTTGTCTATTCCAATCAGACAACATTTTAATCGATTCTTTGTATGAAGAAAGTATGCGATTTTTTAGATTGTTAGGTTCCATTTTTATTAAAACACGGTATATTCAAAATTTAAGTACAAGTATATTTGAAAAAGACTATTTGTTACCAATTGAAAATATAAATATTGAAAGGCAATCTGAAAATTCTTTAAAAGCTTTGAATAACAAAGAGAGTTATTTAGACTTTAAAAAAAGGTGTTTAAAATTTTATCAATTGGCTATATGGGAAGAGTTGCCGAGTGACGTCGCACTAAAACGATATTCAGTCTTTTATATTACCTTGTTTCTGTATACCGTGCGCCGCCACCACACCAGTTGTAATTTGCATAACTACGCTACGCCATTTTTTCTTAAAGCCCGGTATGCAAGGCTCAAGGAATTTGCTCAAGAAAACCTTTGCATTTATTTCCTTAAGAAAAATTGACAACAGTTCAGAAATTTTGACAGTTCCTTTTTTCATTGCGAATATTACATAAATTTTGACGTGATAATGTCTTATAAATCGATGCGGTTGGAAGGCATTCACGAAAAAGTTGTAACGAAGCCACTAACGTCCAGTAACGTTACGGTGCTCGCGCAACATTCGAGAAAGAGGCTCGCGTTTTTAGCGTCGGAGCAAAAGAAAGAAAGAGTCTCAATGATGCAAGTCACACTATCCATCTTTTCGTTTATTACCACCATACACAAACCGATTTTTTAGGCAAGGGGTCGCAGGGAAGTATATGCCATGCGTGTAATTTGCATACTTCGCTGCGACCCCTTGCCTAAAAAATCGGTTTGTGTATGGGGGTAATTAACGAAGTGATGGATAGTGTAACTTGCATCAATGGGGGTTGCTACACACGAGACTAATTCGGACGGGTGAGGCTTTAAGGGTTCCAAATGACGAATTTGTGGTTAAAATTTGTAAATTCAAAATGGCGGACTAATTTTGGCAATTGTGTTCCGAGTGTACTGAAAATCAGTATCGGTGGCTTTAAGGGTTCCAAATGACGAATTTGAAAATTCAAAATGGCGGACTAATTTTGGCAATTGTGTTCCGATTGGACTGAAAATCAGTATCCGGGCTTTAAGAGTTTCAAATGACGAATTTGTGGTTAAAATTTGAAAATTCAAAATGGCGGACTAATTTTGGCAATTGTGTTCCGATTGTACTGAAAATCAGTATCGGGGGGCTTTAAGGATTTCAAATGACGAATTTGTGGTTAAAATTTGAAAATTCAAAATGGCGAACTAATTTTGACAATTGTGTTCCGATTGTACTGAAAATCAGTATCGGGGGGCTTTAAGGGTTCCAAATGAAGAATTTGTGGTTAAAATTTGAAAATTCAAAATGGCGGACTAATTTTGGCAATTGTGTTCCGATTGTACTGAAAATCAGTATCGGGGGGCTTTAAGGGTTCCAAATGACGAATTTGTGGTTAAAATTTGAAAATTCAAAATGGCGGACTAATTTTGACAATTGTGTTCCGATTGTACTGAAAGTCAGTATCGGGGGGCTTTAAGGGTTCCAAATGAAGAATTTGTAAATTCAAAATGGCGAACTAATTTTGACAATTGTGTTCCGATTGTACTGAAAATCAGTATCGGGGGGCTTTAAGGGTTCCAAATGAAGAATTTGTAAATTCAAAATGGCGGACTAATTTTGGCAATTGTGTTCCGATTGTACTGAAAATCGGTATCGGGGGGCTTTAAGGGTTCCAAATGACGAATTTGAAAATTCAAAATGGCCGACTAATTTTGGCAATTGTGTTCCGATTGTACTGAAAATCAGTATCGGGTCGCTTTAAGGGTTCCAAATGACGAATTTGTGGTTAAAATTTGAAAATTCAAAATGGCGGACTAATGTTGGCAATTGTGCTCCGATTGTACTGAAAATCAGTATCGGGTGGCTTTAAGGGTTCCAAATGACGAATTTGTGGTTAAAATTTGAAAATTCAAAATGGCGGACTAATTTTGACAATTGTGTTCCGATTGTACTGAAAATCAGTATCGGGGGGCTTTAAGGGTTCCAAATGAAGAATTTGTAAATTCAAAAGGGCGGACTAATTTTGGCAATTGTGTGCCGATTGTACTGAAAATCAGTATCGGAGGGCTTTAAGGGTTCCAAATGACGAATTTGAAAATTCAAAATGGCGGATTAATTTTGGCAATTGCGTTCCGATTGGACTGAAAATCAGTACCGGGGGCTTTAAGAGTTTCAAATGACGAAGTTGTGGTTAAAATTTGAAAATTCAAAATGGCCGACTAATTTTGGCAATTGTGTTCCGATTATACTGAAAATCAGTATCGGGGGGCTTTAAGGATTTCAAATGACGAATTTGTGGTTAAAATTTGAAAGTTTAAAATGGCGGACTAATTTTGGCAATTGTGTTCCGATTGGACTGAAAATCAGTATCGGGGGGCTTTAAGGGTTCCAAATGACGTATTTGGACGACAGTGTAGACCTGCATCAGTTCAAGCTGCTCTACAATATGTCAGTGATTTATGAATTTAAAAGTGTTATCTTCATTTAATCCTTTGTTCCAAAAAACTTATAACACAAAAAAGATGTTATCACGTAAAAACTTCGCCAGTATACGGTCTTTACAGGAACTCATATTTTTTTATGATTGTTTGGAATTAATGAAATTGTTTTAATTAATAAGGAATTAAAAAATATTTAAAAAAAATAATAAAAATTAATAAAATGTTATTTTTAGTATTGCGGAAAGTTCCTTTCAATTTCAAAAAACAGCTGACATGTCATGTACAAGGGAAATTTCACTAAGCGCCATCTTCGGTGCTTTAAATATATTAAAATTAAACCGAATTTGCGTGTCAGTAAACAACTGTTACACGAATTCCCCTCTAGAAAATAATAAATAAGTTTTTAAAAAATAAATTATTTGTTTCCTCATGCCTACAAATTTGCTCTCGTCACTTCCCTGTTGTTTTTATTTTAAATGACGTTTTTCCGACAGCCGGTAAGTATGCTACATTCCGAAAAGAAAGGGAAAGTTTGAAATTTCCCAAAATATACACAATTTTTTCATTCCAAAATGGCGGTGCTAACTGGATGAACAAATTTGTTTTTACCTGTACAATCTGTAAATATACAATTTTTTCATTTTTGTTAACGGCACATTGCAGCACATCTTGAGCACATTACGGCACAATTGTTACAGTTCTGATATATCAAAGTTGCTGTGCTAGCTTCACTTAAAAAAAGGACCTCCTCATAAAAATGACATTTTTTGCATATATTTTTTTTGAATGCGGCACATGATAGCACATATCGAGGACATTTCAGCACATTATTTTTTCATAAAAAATTCCAAAATTGCTGTGCTAACTTCCATAAAAAATTCCAAAATGGCGGTGCTAACTGGATGGACAAATTTGTTTTTACCTGTACAATCTGTAAATATACAATTTTTTCATTTTTGTTAACGGCACATTGCAGCACATTACGGCACAATTGTTACAGTTCTGATATATCAAAGTTGCTGTGCTAACTTCACTTAAAAAAAGGACCTCCTCATAAAAATGACATTTTTTGCATATATTTTTTTTTGAATGCGGCACATGATAGCACATATCGAGCACATTTCATCACAATATTTTTTCATAAAAAATTCCAAAATTGCTGTGCTAACTGGATGGACATTAGACTTTATTAGAATTCTTGAATTAGAACTAACGAATAAAATAAAAAAACTGTCACGGCACCGACACCCAACTTGTTACCACGAATCATCCGCGCCTCATCTCGATCTTAACAACATATTTTTATGACAAGTGAAATGGATACTCGTTAAGTCAACACAACTTCGCTAATCACCGCCACCGTTATTAAAAACCACCCGCCGATGGTGACAGTTAGAACAACACTCTCTCGCGTAAAACCACCCGCTGGTGGTGACGGGTCAAAAAACACTTAACTTTTTTAAATTTCCACCCGCCGGTGGTGACAAGGAAAAATTCCAAACGCCGGGGAAACGCGCCCTTGAACTTTATTAGCCTGGCACGTGCTCAACTTGCTTACAGCGCGCTTCTCACGCGGCGCATTGCAAGTTGCGCGAAAATTATCATTTAGGGTGGCTCAAGTTTCGTCTTGAAACTTTGGTTCAGGGCCGTTTCCCATGGGAAATTTACCGACGTATGTAAAAATGGATAAGTATATTTTAGGAATGTTAATTTTTAAGAAATTTTCCCTTCTGGGATTTTTTACAGTGCAATTTTCCCTTCTGGGAATTTTTACATAACATTCCTTCCCCCCTAGAGCAAGAGAATCGCTACGGAGTAGAGCGATTCTCGTACTCGAAGGAAATGAGGGGATGAAGGAGGTTAGGCCGGGCGGGCGTACCCAGTACTTGAAGGGAGTACTAATTTTTATGGGGGAAAAAAAACTGGGCAATCATGCGGCAGGGTCATTTGCATTGTACAAAAATTAGTTTGGAGTTCTTGGATCGAACCGTATGGATCAGTAACATACCCCGTTTATGACTAGGTTCAACCTAGGTTCAACCCAGGTTCAACCCAGTCATAAACGGGGATCGAGTTGAAACTGGGTCCACTCAACCCAACTCAGCTCTCCTACCTGGGTCGAGTTGATATTTCGCCTCATAAACGCGTGTTGAGTTGAAATTGTGTTGAAGTGACATTTGTTTTGTTTGTTTAACATCCGTGAAGTCTGCCTTCGGCGCTAGTTTTGTGTTCGGTGTTTTTGTAGCGCGTTAATTATTTTATATTAACTATATATGTAAAAACAGAGGAAATTTAATTTTGACAATGGCTAAAAGAAATGTTTGGGAGCATCAGGAAACAAAAACTATGTTAGAAAAAATGTGGAAACAAAATTCCCTTCACCATTTTGATGGAAAACTGTATAAAAAGTCAGAAATATATAAAAAAAATTAACAAAAAGAGGTTATGTTTTGATGGCAGTTCAACCCGATTTCAACCCAAAGTGAACTCAACTCGGAATCATATACGGTGGTCGAAATTTCAACTCAACCTCGACTCAACTTTTCAACCTAATCATAAACGGGGTAACAGTGTACATCTGTATGTGGGGTAGCCTAGTAACATTAGCTGTTGAGGGAGGATCTGCCCATGAGTGGTCGTCCAACACGGCGTTTTACGAAATAAAACGGGCTTGGGTATTCTCAGGGGCAGGCCGTCATTTGATCGTCTAAAGTGGCGTTTTATCTTCGTAAAACGGCTTTAAACGTTTGTTGTAGACGTCACTAATTTCCTGTTTCGTACTATGACAGCTTTTGGTTGGACCAGATGAGGCGTGTAGGGGGGTTCTTGACGTTGAAGACACCTTTGAGGAGTTTTTGGTCGGTATAGACCTTGAATTTGCGCCCCTTAAATGACACTGGAAGGGCCTCACTTCTGGCGTCCGTTGTGAGATTGAACGGTTAGCTGAAATCTAGGTATGAGTAGTGGAGGGGGACTAGGGGGGACTTGATTGCCTGAAATGCTTCTTCGCATTTAGAGGTCCCGAGGAATTTAATGCATTTTCGTAGTATATTTGTTAAGAGGCGGACTGTTTTGGAGAAATTAGGTATGTTTCTGTAGTAGTTAATAAGGCCTAGGTAAGACTGCACTTGTCTAACTGTACGGGGCGCTGGGAAGTTTTGAACGCACTTCGTTTTTCTGGAGTCTGGTAGGGCTCCTTCTTCTGAGCCTATGTGATCCAGTAATTTTTTTTTTTGAGGGGACTGACATTTTTCCGGTGGTAGTTTGAGGTAGTTTTTCCTCAGTCGGTCAAAGGTTCTTCGTAGTTTACTGTTACGGTCCTCATCTAGATAGGCACAACATTCGAGGCCTTGCAGGCCTGTGAGGATATAATTCATAAACCGTTTTTTCTCACCATTGGGGCCTGGTTTTTTAGGGACCACTAGAAGGGGTGAGTTCCGCTGACTTTTAATTGGTTGGACAAGTTTGTTGTCCAGAATTTCTTTTAATTGCTCATTTGTGATCTGCCGTTGTGTTTTGGGCAGTCTCTTTATTTTTTGATTAATGAGCGTTTCGCCCAACTTTAGTTTTGCCCGTTTTCCCTTGGGTATACCATGCGGGATTGCACCATTTTTGGGTATACTTTCGAGCCTTGCGTTAGACGACGATGGGGTACTGGCGTTCCTAAGACCAACTGGTTCAGAGCCTGAAGGATACCCACATTCGTCGTTAGCATTGGTTAGAGGCTTAGGGTTGTTGCTGGGCGCTAGTTGATTGGTAGTGTAGTCTTTTGTTGGAGCGAGCGTGGGAGTTAGGCTCGTCGCGACTGCTGGTTGGGGGTTAACATTGAGAAGACCGTCAGACACTGTTCTTGTACCAGATGGTAAGAGGGCATTGGCGAGGAATATTCCTTCGCTCGGCTCGTATGATTCACAGAGCATTTCCTCCTCTAACCTTAGTGGAATGGGAACCACCATTTGAGACTGGCTTGGTAGGCAAAGGGGTTTTTCCAATGCCACCTTTTGTTTTGGGCCTGTAGGGGTCTCAAAGTCGTTGAGGTTGTTTTCCAACCTTGACCCATCTTGAGATAGGTAGCTGGTATTCCTCTGTGAGAATACTTGGCCTCTGTGAGAATACTTGGGAGACACCACCGGGGGCTGTCTCAGCTTCTACAAGCTGAGATACCCTGGTTTGGGTTTGCTCCTGCTGCTCTCTGGGTTTCAACTTGGTGGCTTCACTGTGTAACGGAATGGCTATCTCTACTAGATTAATTTCCGCGCGAGGAAGTGGTAGCGTTTTGTTTGGGCCTTCAATGTTACCATGTTTTGAGAGAAAATCATTCCTTAATAGGCCATCATTGGGGAGCCCTGGCATGTTTCGCGCAATTTTGAAGGTGCGTGGGAGGGGGTTTTTAGACTGAAATTCCCCTGACAGCTCCCGAGGAGTTTTCCCTGGCCATGTGGTGTTTGGAATGTATTTTTTTGAGTGGGATCTGTTAGTTTGGGATCCTTGAGAGTATGTGCTTTTAGATTGGTAACCTCAGCGCTTTTGGCAACTAGTAGTTGAGCATTGCCGTTTAGGCTTATGTCAAGTGGAAAGTTGACTAGTGGGGCACTGTTTATGGGCGTCTGAGGTCCCTCGTTCATTTTATTCTTATTATTTATGTTCGAACCGGGACGTCTTGGTTCAGACCGTGAGGAGTTTCTCGATTGTGAGGACTCCCAAAGCTGTCTTTGTCGACAGTCATGCAAGTTGTGGCTGTGCCTTCCGCAAAAGTCACACGTGAAGCGGATATTAAGTACCCTTCGGGTGTTACCGTTTGCCTGATTTGGGCTGTTTGACGGTTGTGGGCGGGGTTGCGGCTGTTGGAGATAGTTTTGTTGGTATCGATTACTATTGATCAAAGGGGGTCCACTACGATTGTATTTAAGGCGCTGCTCTTGGAAGCTATTGGGAAAATTTATTCTTGGGCGATCTGGCGGGCGTTTACAATTCCGCGCGTCGTGATTAGTGGCCCTACAAATGGTACAGAAAGGAGTATTTTTCCTTTTGATGCAGTCTGCGTATGTGTGTCCCTTATTCAGGCAGTAACTGCATGAGACTTTCGCCAATGGGTTCCCTTGTGGTATTTGAGGCTCTGACGTTACGGGTGAAGCCTGTGATACTGAAGTATTTTCTGAGGGAACCTGTGAGGTTGGTGCGTAAGTCGGCTGGGTGTTGGGAGAAGAGAATAATAGACTACTAAACGCGGTGGGATGTGGAGTGTTGTAACCGCTAGGGGTGGTGTTGAGTGGAGTGATGGCGGTGTTTGGTGTTGTCTGCGGCGGTATGGGGTACGGCACTGTAATATTCTGTGCGTTTGTCGAAGTGAGACCGTTCAGGCCTAATTGTGAGGCATGGATGCTTTTATATGGATAGGGGTGACTCTGTTTTGGCACAACATAAGTGGGAGTACCTTGGGGAATTTGAGCCATATGATATTGTGCATGCACGTTCAGTGTCATTTGCTGGAGTCTCTCCATGTCAAGGGCCTTTTGTATTAAATTATCTAGGCCATCCTCGCCTGCTGACAGCAAATACTGGCATAATTGAGGGTTTGTTACTCCCCCTCTTAGAGCATTTTTGGCGAAATCCTCCAGTTGCGATGTGACTGGGGTCGCTGATTTACCATATTTGAGAATAGCTGCTTCCACACATAGGGACAGCTGTAGCTTGATCCTAGTGATATAGGCTGTGAGGGGCTCCAAAGGGAACTGGCGTAAGGTGATCAGTTTACTCACTAGTTCCTGATACGTTTCCCTGGGGAGGTAGGTCCTACTGAGGAGCTTTTCGGCTTCCTCGAAGGTAGCTGGCTGGTTACAGGCAACTAATTGGTAGGCCTCTCCTCGGAGCCTTGAAGGGAAAATTTGCAAGAATGCATTCTTTTCAGGGTCCGTCAGGCACTGTAAGACTCGACGGCAACAACCTATGAAGATTTGTAAATCTGTTGCTGTGGTATGGCTATTTCCGCCAGTGAATATAGGAACCAATTGAGACCTTAGTTTGGCGACTTTTATTAACTCGTCCGCCATAACTATAGTGTTGCCTTTGCGGGGTTGGGGAATGACAGAGTAAAAATGGGGTTGCTTAGAGAGTGGAGGGTTTCGACGGCGGAAGTTGTGACGGCGGGTGTTTCCAATGTATTACTATTTTTTGTCTGTTTTTCTTTTTCTCTTTTTATATTTTATTCTTTATTTTGTTAAACTGAAATTAAAACTCTTGATACCAAAAAAAAGAGAAGAGAGAATAGGTTTTACTTAAATTAAATTTTTTTAAAATAAAGTTAATTCCTAAGATGCATTTAATATTTAAGAATAAAATAATATTTTTTTTTAATTGAAATTAATGATATTGTCAAAAATTATGATGATTTAAAATGAAAAAACCACTCGAAAAGTAAAATAATTTAAAATTTTAGCAGAGTAATTTTGGTTTTGTAGGAATATTGTAATTTAAATATTATAATTTAAAATAGAAACTATTATAATTTAAATTAGAAAAACAACTGCAGGAGTCTCTGAATATAAACTAGAAACTAGTAAAACAAATTAAGTAACAAATTTTAGAAGAATTTCTATTAATAACATGGAACATGAGGAAGATAGAGACGTATTGTTTGGTTTTGAATTCCACTTTTCTCTTCTACACTAATATTTTCGTATTTTCAATTGAATTTATATATATATATATTTTTTTTTAATATAAAATTTAAAATAATATAGGTACAAAAATAATATGGAATTATATATGAATTTATTTATATAAAAAAAGTATCTAAAACTATAACTATTAAATTTGTAAATTATAGTTTTTCAGAATAATAATTTTGGTACATACAGTAATTAGATTACAAACATATTGGTGAGTCCACCGCTTGTAGGAACGACAAATCCCGCTTGTACGAACGACGAATCCCTCGTTGTATATCCTGGTCCGCCGAGGTTCCGTTGGGCCCTGAATGGGGTGGGGGGCCTGGTGTGGCTAGGTCAGTTACTGGAGGCTGGTGGTCCCTCGGTGGGGGAGTCTCGGAATAGCTGCTGTCCCCTGGTTGGCCCTCGGACATAGGGCAAATCCTAGGCAGGGATGAAGCCCACTAAAATTCCCGCGATGATATAATTTAGGGGGTAAATGCGTGCTCGCCTGGAGCAGAGGCACGTAAGATGGTTACCCCCGAGAGTGGATTCTTAATAGGATCCGAGGTCGTCGCCTCTACTGATCTTGTGCCCTCAGCCTCGGCTCAGACTGAGTTCAAGGATAGGGTGCCTATATCCAGCACTCGATCAGTAATCAGGCTCGCCCGGATCCTACCGGCTGCGCCAATTGTTAAATAAATAAATAACAATCTTTTTCTTTGTTTTATACTTCTTAACTTTTTATTTATTTAAATATGTTTAATTGGTTATTGTACACATAATATCACCGGAAAGGGAATTTCTTCTTCTTCTTGGATGGCGCTACAGTCCTTGCAGGACTCGGGCCTCTCGAAGTCTCCTCTTCCAGTCATCTCTACGTCTTGCTAGCTCTCTCCAATTTGTTATACGAAATTTCCGTATATCTGCTAGCACGTCATCTATCCACCTATTTCTTGGTCGTCCTACTCTTCTTCTTCCTGATGGTCTACCATTAAAAATCCTGGCTAGCATTCTTTCTTCTGAAGCTCGTACAACGTGTCCGAGCCATCGCAGTCTATTCAGTCTTATGTATGTAGCTATATTAATTTCGTCATACATTTCTTGAAGTTCTTCGTTTGTCCTAATGCGCCATTCGTTCTGGTTAACCCTCACAGGACCAAATATTCTTCTTAAGATCTTCCTTTCGAAGATTTTAAGTTGATTTTCTGTTTGTTGGGTCAATGTGCAAGCCTCAGACCCATAGCATAGAACTGGGCGGATTAATGTTTTATATAGTCTGACCTTGCACTGTCTTGAAATTTCTTTGTTTTTTAGGACCGGGACTAGTGCGAAATAGGTTTTATTTGCGGCTACGATGCGTCTATGGATGTCGTCCTTTATCTTATTTTCTGCAGTAAGCATTGTCCCTAAATAGATAAAGTTTTCTACAATTTCCACACTATGATCATCAAGGCTGATACTTCGCCCTAAACGTTGTCCTCGTTTTGATACGATCATATACTTTGTTTTTGTGTCATTTACTCGTAGATTGAACTTTGCTGAACTTTGGACAATTTTGGAAAAGGTTTCTTTTACATCTTGCGCTTTGCGTCCAATTATGACTATGTCATCTGCGAAGGCTAGTACCTGAATGTTCCTTGTGAAGATGCTATTTGCTCCATTAAGCTGTGTTTCCCTCATTATTGCTTCCAGAGAAATGTTAAAAAGTATTGGTGAGATCGAATCTCCTTGTCGCAGACCCGATTCTTGAGGGAAGTTGATCGAGTTGCATCCTCGTATTCTCACTTCTGTTTTACAATTTTTGGTCGTCATTCTGCATAGGCCTATTAATTTCTTCGGGAAACCCATTTCACTCATCTTCTTCCACAACTCTCTTTTATTAAGCAGGTCGTAAGCATTTCTATAGTCAACAAAAAGAAGATGAATATCAATGCTTTCTTCCCAGCATTTTTCAAGTATTTGTCTCATTATAAAAATCTGGTCTGTTGTCGATGTATTTGTTCTAAATCCTGCTTGGTAATCGCCTACTTTATCCTCCAAATGTGGTTTCAGTCTATTAAATAAAATATGTGAAAGCACTTTGTAAGCTGTGTTCAACAAAGATGGAAAGGGAATTTATTCTACTTTATTCTTTTATAATTGTTTTATTGTTACAATTTAACATTTTTATTCCAATATATTTTTATTTTTTGCGCTTTGCACTTTCAAACTTACATCTTGTTATTTAATTCACTTAGATTTTATTAGAATTATTGAATTAGAACTAACGAATAAAATAAAAAAACTGTCACGGCACCGACACCCAACTTGTTACCACGAATCATCCGCGCCTCATATCGATCTTAGCAACATATTTTTATGACAAGTGAAATGGATACTCGTTAAGTCAACACAACTTCGCTAATCACCGCCACCGTTCTTAAAACCACCCGCCGATGGTGACAGTTAGAACAACACTCTCTCGCGTAAAACCACCCGCTGGTGGTGACGGGTCAAAAAACACTTAAGTTTTTTAAATTTCCACTCGCCGGTGGTGACAAGGAAAAATTCCAAACGCCGGGGAAACGCGCCCTTGAACTTTATTAGCCTGGCACCTGCGCAACTTGCTTACAGCGCGCTTCTCACGCGGCGCATTGCAAGTTGCGCGAAAATTATCATTTAGGGTGGCTCAAGTTTCGTCTTGAAACTTTGGTTCAGGGCCGTTTCCCATGGAAAATTTACCGACGTATGTAAAATTGGATAAGTATATTTTAGGAATGTTAATTTTTAAGAAATTTTCCCTTCTGGGATTTTTTACAGTGCAATTTTCCCTTCTGGGAATTTTTACATAACACATGTGTCGAAAGTTTACACTCTTTGTATAAGTCGTACAATTCGTGGTTGTAGCGTATTCTCCATGCATTGTCCTCATTGATTGGGCCGTATATACTTCGGAGAACCTTCCTCTTAAATATATCCATCTTGTCTGCGGATTTTTGGGAGTTACATACTCCATGCTTCACGCCCAAACTAAAAACACCAAAGGCAAATTTTTACTACAGAACCAGCTTTGGCCCTTCCTAAAACCCCAAAATTAGATTTGACAACAAAACCACCTTTTGCTCATGCTAAAATCCTCAAAGACTACTTTTCCCCAAAGAACCACTTTTTCCCAAACTAAGCCCCTAAAAGTGGATTCGGCCAGAAAACTACTTATTGCTCAAACTAAAACCCATAAGCAAATTTTTTCCTACAGAACCAGCTTTTGACAGAACAAAACTCCAAAGTTGATTTGGCGTACCTCCTCTCAGCCTGCCTACTCTGTCAATTCCCCTCAATTCCTTACATTTTTTGTGACGGTCTCATATATCTAACAAAAAGTTAAGCTAGTCGACAAAAAAAGTTTCACTTCAAAAAAATGGAGTGAAAACGCAAAACTAGAACGCGAATTTCCTCCTTTCCATTCTGAGCTGCTTTCATTCTCCTTTCAAGTCTACTTAGTTTATTTCAAACTTGAGTTTTATCATTAGACCGATTCTACACATTAAATTTTTCATACCATTTGCGGACGTTCAAGTTTTCCTTCTCATTCCAATGCGCAGTTTGAAATAGACTCGATTTGAAAGAAGAATGAATGGAAAGCAACTCAGAATGGAAGGAAATTTGCGATCAAGTTTTGTTTTCATTCATAACCTTCTACATTACAAGCCATGAACACCAGGAGCGCGTTCAAAAACCCTACTATGGTTAACCATCGTTAACTATGGTAAACTTTTGTCGTTCAAAAACTCAGTGGTTAACTACAACATAACCACGAGCATAACTTTTTGGCGTTCAAAAACTCCCGTGGTTAACCATGGTGTAGTTAAATTTTAACCCTGCTCGGGAGCATGGTTAGCGATAATTAAGAAGAAGAAGAATAAAAACAACTCTCTGACAGTTGCTTAATCTTAAATACGTGAACAAATTAAAGTGGGATTTGTGGGATTATTGTAAATAAATAATAAATGAAATGATTGAAGCAATTAGCGGGGAGACTATTTTATGGAAAATTTTGTTTTTATTTTTCTTTAGCTTGTAGTTAACCACGGTGCGTTCAAAACCTCCATGGTTAAACATAAACTTTCGTGGTTAAGTGAAGTGATGCAGCATAACCACAGCTTACCTCGTGGTTTACCATAGTAAGGTTTTTGAACGCGTTCCAGTTGTGTATGGGTTAGTCGGTGGTCCGGTTGTCATATTCGTTTGCTATCAAATTGAATGGAAAAGTGGATGTTAGAATTGTTTTGTTTTGTTTGGTGAACTAATGATGTAAAAAGAAAGTTATTCACTCAATATGGCCCATTTTACACGACGAAACACGAAACAAAAAGTTTCATGAAACTTTGCTCGGTTTGCGGGGGAGAGGAGAGAGCGGGTTTGAGGGAACACGTGTTCCCTTTAGCCCTCTCTCTCCTCTCCCTTTCAAACCGAG
Source organism: Thereva nobilitata (assembly GCA_963855945.1). Taxonomy (NCBI): domain Eukaryota; kingdom Metazoa; phylum Arthropoda; class Insecta; order Diptera; family Therevidae; genus Thereva; species Thereva nobilitata. Next base: position 80,610,115 of record OY979695.1, read on the forward strand.
CAAAGTTGCATGAAACTCTTTGTTTCGTGTTTCATCGTGTAAAATGACCCTATGCATGAAACAAATAAAATAAAACGTCATAGAAATGATATCTTAAAATTATGAATTTTAGTGCGATTTTAGTGTTCTTTTTAGTGTCTGGGCCTTATTTCAAAAAAAGAAACTTTTATATTCATGTAAACCTTATGTGGTTTGATTAAAAAAATTAAAAAGCATTGGGTGATTAAGTCTGTTAATTGTAAAGGTGGCCACTTTGCTTACATTCGCGGTGATTTTGTCGTGTTTCATTAGGATAAAAATGTTGTTTTTCATGTTGTGGGTAATTACGCCGCATTTAATAAACTAAACAAGAAATATGCGACTTGAAACTACTACAACGGAAGTAAGAAGGTGCTGTGCCTGCATAATGTGTTTAGGCGGTTAATTTGAACAAATTTTATAAAGAAAAAAAATAAAAAAAACATAATAACATAAAAAAAAGTCTTTTCTTAAACTTGGCTCTACCAAACTAGTACCTCGTATTTTGACCACATCATTAACAATTTCTGTATCATGTAGCACACCGTTGGAAAGGGGATAAGCTGAGGAAGTTTTTAAAATAAAGCTAAATTCAAAATTGCTTGTACTTCTTTTTAAAATGAATTTAGAATTTGACACTTTTCATAACATTTAAACATTTTTACCAATTTGAAATGCCATAACTTTTTTTCTTAATATCAGTTGGATCAAGTTTTGCTTGATTTAGAGTAAGAATACATTGAAGAATATAACAAAAGTGATTTCGTTATATTACAACTACAAACACAAAAGTTACGACGATTTTAAGGTTAAAGGAGAATGCCCAAATTTGTATGGGCTTGTGCCCCAGAATGTACAGATATGAAATCTATGTCATTATATACCGAGTTTTCATGGGAGTCGAGTTGAGTTGTGGTTGAGTTGAAATGCCACTTCAACTCAACGATTAAATCTATGCGTTTCCGTATCTGCCTTCCGTCTTCCTCTATCTTTTTCCATAAATTAATTTTGTTATAGATTTTTCTTTAAAAGTATTTATTAAATATAAAGAGGCGCGACATTTTCAGTTTTTGTACCTTTGCTAGTGTGCCGTTTTTACTTGCATGCGTGAACTCAATTCAACCTACCTATTTTCGTTGAGTTGAGCAGAGTGGAAAATCTTTAACGAAAACTCTTAACTCATTCTGTTTCCATGACGTATAAGTCGGGTTCAACTCTGGTTGAACTCTCATGGAAACTCAGTAATAGTACAGATCTTATATAAACCAATTTGAAAAGCTCACATTGCTCAGCAGTAACAGACAAAAGTTATGAAGGTTTAAAAAAGTTGATTTTGCACTACGCCTAAGGTCATTTTATGTATGGTATATAGACTTTAATGTGTTTCGGATTTTTCACTTCACATTAGTTTCAGGGCCTACCTATTGTTTGACAGCTGTGTAAATGTGAAATTGTCATTAAATTGAATCGGTCATTTCTCAAAAACCCCAATTTAGGGTGGGTGCCAAGTTACAATTCCGAATTTGCTCCTTTCACCACGGACACTTCGAAATTACAAAGTGTGCCAAAATACAATTCACGCATTTCATTTGACAACATGAGCCGTGTTCCTTTTCTGCTCTTTTTTACTCGTATTTACTTGGAACTACTCCTGCTCTCACAGGAATTCATAGGTTTTATTCAAATCGACAAATTTTGCGTTCCTTTAATCTTTTACTCCCGAGTACTTAAAAGTAGAAAAGGAACACGGCTATGGATTACAGCAAAATTTTTTAATTTTTAATAAATTTTTGTAAAGAAGCCCAGGGCTGTGTTTGTCTTTATAATAATGGAAATGTAATTGCTTCACGAACATCATCCAGTGGGGGTGGACTTCAAGAAGCATTGTACATACTTGAAAGAATTTTAAAAATGGTTCAAATTTTGTGCGGAATTTATTCTGTTCATGTTTTTATTTTGGTTAACGTCTGTAACGTGTAAGCATGATCAGCCTTAAATATGTCATATTATACGGTGAGAACAATCATGCACTGAAAATTGAATCAATTACGTACATATCCACGAGGCGAAAGAGGTGTGGGACAATTTAGCTAAAGCTTTCGATGACAAAGGACTAACACGTCGAGTTGGTTTGTTGAGAGATCTCATAACTACAACACTAGATAATTACCATGAAATTGAAGACTATGTCAATAAGATAATAACAACAGCTCATAAATTGAGGAACATTGGTTTTACAGTAAACGATGAATGGCTAGGAACCCTGTTACTGGCCGGTTTATCTGAGATGTATCAACCGAGGATAATGGCAATTGAGAGCTCTGGCGTGGCTATTACAGCTGTCTCTGTAAAGACTAAACTTCTTCAGGATGTAAAAATCTCTGAGTCTGCTGCACTTTGTGTTAATAAAGGCAAAGGAAATCAATCACAGCCTGCCAAAAAAGCTACCGCTAATTAATTAAAGTACATAAACTAAACAAAGGTCCGAGGTGCCTCGCATGTGGCAAATATGGGCACATAAGTAAATATTGTAGGAATAAAAAGAAGGAACAAAAGTCTAATGAAAACTCTGGTTATGTGGCTGTGTTTTCGGAAATGGCGAACTAGTGGCAGCTGCACAATTGATAAACAATATGTACAGGCTAAATACACATAGTATTCAATGACGCTTACCTATAGCACCAGAGAATGGCACACGGTAAAGTTAAAAGTACCCGGATAGCATTTAAGGCAGGTTTACATCCCAAGAATAAAGTGGAAGAGCAAATCTGAGCTCCTTTATCGCAAAGATGGTTCTATCTCTGTTTCACCAACGTGGCAACAGAAAACGGCTGTGGCCACCATCCACATAAAATATCATTCTAAATTAATTATAAAACCAAAATGTCGGCATCCGTTTCGGTTCCCATGTTCCGGAACGATAGTTGTTGAGCACTGGTTACGACTTCCTAAAAGTCTCTCTCTTTTGAAGCTAGATTGGCGATCGGACGTAGGCCGTGATTTCTCCTCTCATCAGAAGGAACTATATACAGAAAATAAAGTTTTTATTATTCCAATAGTATTCTTTCAATAATTAAATGTGGTGACACAAACCCCACAAATGGTGACCCCGAAAATTATTTATACGTAAAAAAATAATAAATTTAAAACACCAAAAATAATACACGGAATATACAGCATCAACGGTACACGAAGAACAAAAGACGAGTTAGTCAGCGCCTGCCACAAAAGCCATGCAGTTTCAAAAGAAAAAACGTGACAGTAATCAGTGATCGCAACAGTAATAAATTAACTCTAAAGCAAGTAGTATCCGCGACACTTAAAACTTAAAATTTTATTAGTCAAAGTAGTGCTAAATAAAAAACGTGCGCAAGATCAGCATATTCAGTAAAACATTGGGCCCCATGCAGCACACAGTTCCAGTATAGCAGAAGTTCAAATTGGATTTACGAACAAGGAGTAAAAGGAAAAGCGAGCTGTAGATATTAATAATAATCAAAATTACATAGTAGCAATTGTGGTATTTATATAAAGTAGTTATTAAGCATGAGTAATTATTTCTATAGTGATAATTTTTTAGTTTTTTATTTTGGTACACTAGTGCATTTCAGTGCAAGTGCAAGTGCATTTCAAAATAAACAAAGTTAAATGCGAAATAATATATTTAACAAAAACGATAACATTTACATTTTTAGCTTTTCAATTTCAGCTTTTCAATTTCAGCTTTTCAATTTCAGCGTTTCAACTTGCATACTTTCAATTTTTAGCTTTTCAACTTTCAGCTTTTCAATTTTCAGCTGTCATACAAGTGCATAAAATAATACAATAACTCGATCAAAAGTTTTTTTCTTCTTTTTATTCTTGAATTTAATTACTTTGAGTTATTAATAGTGTTTATTTGTTACGCATCCCGTTAAATACGTACATTAAAATTAACATTAAAATTATTATCAAGAGGTTTGAATATTGTTCAATATTAGATATATCGGTCTTCGCTTTCATCGAGTACGGGTGCAATATATTTAAACAGTGACTATTACAACAAGGGTGAATGATTGGCTACATTATATGTACTAATGAGATAGTGCTTGCTTAAAAATTCGATTTATAGGGATAATCAGTAAAAGCAATAGGGTGTAGTTCGCACGTTATTTTTTCAGGATTATTAATATTATAAAAATAAATATGGAACTAAATCGAGTATCCTCTTTCTTTACTATTCCAATATTAGTGAAACATATTGCTTATAGCTACGATTATATCTTTTGAAGTTATTGACAAATCAACGCTGATAAAAAATAATTACACAAATAATAATAAAAAAAAAACATTAACCTAAATTATTTCTTTACTCAAATATTTTTTTTTCTTCTTCTCTACCTTCCGTATACACATGTACATAGATTATACGAATATATAAGCTAGTGTATTGTGAAACATTTGTTACCACTTTTCATGAAGATTTCTTATCACTTCACGGGTACGCAATCTATTTGTATATCAGCATCAATCTAGCGCTACAACCTGTTATTCCTCAAGCAAACGTCTTTCTGTCTTCGGCCTACATAGTTATTTATTTTTACCTCTGGCTGATACCTACCACGATTTTCATTGGATCGCTCTCGCGACTACGTTGCAAGTTTTTTTAAAGATATATTTTCTTTTTCTTTTTTAACTCCCAATATACTCTACGTAGTATCTTTCTCGCAGCCTACTTAAACAACTAGTAAAATAAATTTCATGGAAGGGCAAGAAGAAAACAATTTACTGGGAACGTTTGGGCAACCGGGAATTTCAAGCGACGTAAAATCGGTCAGTGAAACCATGGCCACGGGCGTAAGCATGTTGAAAATACCAGTGTTTTGGAATTCCAGACCAGATCTGTGGTTCCTTCAGGTAGAAACCCAATTTAGGGTCAAAGGCATAACAACTTCCGGCACTAAGTATGACCACTTAGTCGCTTCCCTTTCTCCTGAGACCATGGAGTTGGTTGCAGATCTACTTCTAAATCCACCCCAAAATGACAAGTATGAAAAACTAAAAGCTGCCTTACTTTCCCGCAGCAGAGACTCAGAAGAGAGAAGATTGGATGCCTTATTACACAAGGTGGAGCTTGGAGATGCGAAACCTTCGGAACTTTTTCGCCAAATGGAATCCTTAGCCGGGAATAATAGCCTGGTGAATAGTTCATTGCTCAAAAAACTTTGGGTTAACAAGCTCCCCCCTCCAATCCAACCTTGTGTAATCGCGATGGAGCAGACCCATGCACAAGACCAAATCTTTGATACTGCCGATCGAATCCACGATTCAATGTCTTCGTACAAAATTTCCTCGATTGCAACATCTTCACAGCAGTCAGCAACAAATGACCCTCTTGTTGAAACTATTCAACAACTTTCGGACCGCATACGTCAACTAGAAATGAGACAACCTCAGTCAAGAGGCAGACAAGTCCAACGAAATAGGTTCACCCGATCTCGCTCCAGGTCACATTCTAGACAGAATTCCCCAAAGACACAGGCAAAGTTTTGTTATTACCACAGAAGATTCGGGTCCAAAGCTAGAAAGTGCACAAAACCTTGTGACTCAAAAAACTCAGAATAGGCACTTCGTCTGCGGCACGGAAGTCAAGTCATTTTCCTCGCCGCCTCTTCATTTTCGAAAAATCACTAAACACACATTTCCTCATTGACACGGGTGCAGAAGTTTCTATAGTACCTAAAAAGCTCTTTCCAAAGCACCGAGTGAAATCCGATTTTCGCTTAGTGTCTGCAAACGGCTCACCAATATCCACCTATGGGTTACAACACCTCACCATAAATTTAAATCTTCGACATGTTTTTGATCATGTTTTCGTCATCGCAGGAGTAGATCACGCTATAATAGGAGCCGACTTTCTCTACAAATATAACTTGTCGGTAAGCATACGTCAGAGAAAGTTGATACACCACACAACTTCATTATCTGTAGAAGGAATTTCTCGCCGTATCGATTCATGCTCGCCCAAATTTCTCTCTCTGCATGACGATTTCGGAAGCATTTTAAATCAATTTCCCTCTTTAAAAGCCCCATCCAACTTCAGCAGCGAAGTAAGACATAATACGGTGCATCGTATTATAACCGAAGGATCCCTTTCCTGCTCCCGAGCTCGTAGATTAAGCACAGAGAAATTTCAGATTGCTAAAAACGAGTTCCAAGCCATGCTCAAACTAGGCATTTGTCGTCCCTCGTCCTCCGTATCTTCACCGTTACATTTGGTCCCGAAAAAGGATCAAAATGATTGGAGGCCTTGTGGTGATTTCCGTCGTTTAAATTCAGTTACAGTATTCGACCGATATCCTTTACCTAATATCCAAGACTGTAACATCAATTTGCAAGGTTGCCAGTACTTCTCCAAAATTGATCTGGTGAGAGCATACAACCAAATACCTGTGGCTCCAGAGGACATCTTCAAGACTGCCATTACCACCCCTTTTGGACTCTACGAGTTCACTCGTATGCCGTTTGGGCTCAAGAATGCTGCTCAGACGTTCCAAAGATTTATAAATGAAGTCCTTAATGGCCTAGACTTCACGTTTGCCTACGTCGATGACATCCTGGTTGGAAGCAAAACAGCTGAAGACCATAGGCAACATTTGCACTCACTCTTTACACGTCTACAACAATATGGTATAACAGTGAACCCTCATAAATGCATTCTAGGAGTCAAAGAAATCGACTTCCTAGGACATAACATTTCATGCCATGGAATTGCACCTTCAAAAGATCGGGTAATCGCAATACAAGATTTTCCAACCCCCACGGGTGTGAAGCAGCTACAACGCTTCCTCGGAATGGTAAACTTTTACCACCGTTTCGTACCACACTTAGCTGATTTAGCTGCACCCCTGTATGACTTATTGAGGTCTAACACAAAAAAGAAGGGAAAATCTGAATTATTGTGGGCGGAGCAACACGAGAAACGTTTCAAGGAAATTAAAGAAAGTTTGGCTAAACAAACCCTGCTAAGTCACCCAAACCCAAACGCAGATATCAGCTTGTGGACAGACGCTTCTAACGATGCTGTAGGCGCTGTGTTATAGCAACGTGAACAAGGTAAATGGAAACCTCTTGCATTTCACTCTAAGAGATTGCAGCCAGCAGAAAAAAAATACTCTACTTTTGATAGAGAACTGCTTGCGATATATCAGGCTATTAAAAAGTTTCGACACTTCCTTGAGGGAAGACATTTCACGGTCTTCACAGACCATAAGCCTTTAACCACAGCCGTCTTTGGGAAATCCGAGAGATCCCCACGGTAAACCAATCACCTAGGTTTTATAGCTCAATTTACCAACGATATAAGGTATATCAAGGGTCCCCTTAATACAGTAGCAGACACCCTATCTAGAGCACATGTGGAAGCTGTGAGTCCTCCTGAGAAGTTGTGTCTCCACACACTAGCTGAACAGCAAAATTTAGATGAAGAACTGCAAGAACTCCTAGCCAGTCCTAAAGCAGCGAATAAATCCTCGTTTTCACTCTCGAAAATATATGTTCCCTTAGAAGATGTAGAAATTTGGTGTGATATTACAACAGGAAAGAATCGCCCATATGTACCCGAAACTATGCGCCGGATCATATTCAATTCGATCCACAATTTATCTCATCCAGGTATTCGTTCAACACGGAAATTACTTACAACCAAGTACTTCTGGCCAAGAATGAACAAGGATTGCAACCATTGGACAAAGACTTGTATTCCTTGTCAAAAAGCTAAAACACACAAGCATACACGGTCTCCACACGGACAATTTGCCGTGCCCAATGCAAGATTCGAACACGTCCACATGGACATCGTCGGACCTTTACCGCAATCGCGGGGATACACATACCTCTTGACCTTAAAAGATCGCTTCTCACGCTGGCCAGAGGTCATTCCACTAGGGAATATTCACGCAAGCACAATAACGAATGCTTTTCTATACACCTGGATATCACGCTATGGGGTACCCAGAACGCTCACCACGGACCAAGGAACCCAGTTCGAGTCCGCATTGTTTAAAGAGCTCACCAATCTCCTTGGTTCTCACAGAATAAGAACCACAACCTATCACCCCCAATCTAATGGATTCATTGAGAGATTCTATAGGCACTTAAAAGCTGCAATAAGAGCCTCTGAGGAACCTAAAAAATGGCATGACAACTTACCATGGATCCTTTTAGGCATTCGCACTGCTATAATGGAAGATTTGAACACATCTCCAGCAGAACTACTATACGGACAAACATTGCGTGTACCTGGAGAACTAATAGTGGACGAAAAAGATCCCAAACAACAGATTTCTGCACCGTTGGTTAAACAGATCCAAGAATCCTTACGTAGAATTAAACCACACATTCTCAGAACACGAAAACAAAACCACATATTTGTGCCACAAGAAATGAAACAGTGCACACACGTTTTCATGCGTGATCCTATACTGAGAAACAGCTCAACCCCACCCTACACAGGTCCTTATCAAGTAGTCGAAAAATTTGAAAAATATTTCGTTGTACTTAAGGAGGGAAAAGAAGAGAAAATTAATATTGACAGGTTAAAACCCGCTTTCATCTTGAACCCAAACGTCATTTCCGATTGTCCAACAAGATCGAAAAGTAGTAAAAAAGTAACATTCAATCTTTGAAAAAATTATCTTTTCGAACACCTTGTATGAACGCTGAAACTTGAAATGACCGAAGAAACTTGAAATGACTGAAGAAGACAATATTCATAATTCGCTTACCAAACTTTTGAAATGCACTCACACTTAGCCAGATTTAAGCTCAGACAAGAAGTACATATATCTATATTTTATGAATTGAAACCCTGCAAACATTACGACTCGAGAACGAGTTGAAAACGAGTCGCGAAATCTTCGAGAAGACTTCGATACGAGAGTCGTTATCGAAACGATATCGATTTGTAAAAGACGAAAACGGAATGCTATAGCAAATCGCTTTGAATACTCGATAACGACGCGTAGTAGCGATTCGAAAACGAGTCGCGAAATCTTCGAGAAGACTTCGAAACGATATCGATTTGTAAAAGACGAAAACGGAATGCTATAGCAAACGCGTTGACTACTCGATAACGACTCGTAGTAGCGACTTAAAATCGAAGAGCTCCTTATTCATTTTCTTTGATGGGCGGGGAGAAATTGTAGAAAAAATATAAACAAACAAGGGCTTATAATGGATATTATATATATTAATTCTTTTTTATTTTTGCATATTAATTAACTAAAAAAAATCATTTAAAATTCATTATTTCTTAACACTATTAAAAATTAAAAAAATATATATATTACTAATTATAATTATAAAATAACATAATTCAGACTGTCCTGAAAAAGATTGATAGGTACATATTATTAGAATTATTGTGATAAATAAAATGACCCACTTACAAAATAGCGATTATTTTTCAGCCCGTAGTTTCCGACTCCGGGGTTTGTGGAGATCCTATTTGTAAATCTAAAATTTTTAGAAACATTTTAAGAAAAAATTGTTTTACATTACCTTTAATCTTCAATTTCTCAATCTTCAAATAATCACTTTTCAGTAACACTTTCAATCACTTTAATTCACTTTCAGCTAGATAAAACCCACTGCTTCCTTTACTAGGTAAAAAGAAACTAATCACTCTTTGAGCCTTACTGAAACGGGTTTTGTTTTTATTTTTTGGGAATAACCGAAAGGGATGTATCAATTGTTCTCAGGCATTAGTAAAGGCTAAAAAATCGGTTAACCTTAAAATTCGTTCAGACCTGAAAAAACGTCATTAAATGAAATATAAGAAAATTCCGATCGTTGAACGTATGTAAAAAAGTTTATTCAAGATCAGATATATTTTTTATCTTAACTATTTTTGCGGTAAAGGTTACCGTTTATGATTAAATGGACGAGTCGAGAACCAAGATTTTGGCGAGTGATTCTCGAATCGTAAAGACGACTTTAAAGCGATGAGCCGAGAACCAAGATTTTGGCGAGTGATTCTCGAATCGTAAACGAATTCTTAAAGCGACGAGTCGAGAAACAATTTTTTGGCGAGCAATTCTCGACTCGTAAACGAGTCGTTTAAGCGACGAGTCGAAAAAATGTTTGCAGGGAATACACTTACATTAAGTTCAATATTTAATCTTACTGTTACAAAATAGAATATACAAAATTTTGAATTGAAATACAATTACATTAAGTCCAATGTTTAATCATACTGTTACAGAGTATTAAATGCAAAACCTTTTGAATTGAGATACAATTAACCTAATTCATATTTAACCTAATACACAAATTAGAAATTAGAATTTTTGAATTACAATGTATTCACATTAGAATTGGTAGAATTTGTTAACGAAAGAAATTTGTATAAAATTTTTCACAGAGGGGGAATCATGTGGCCACCATCCACATAAAATATCATTCTAAATTAATTATAAAACCAAAATGTCGGCATCCGTTTCGGTTCCCATGTTCCGGAACGATAGTTGTTGAACACTGGTTACGACTTCCTAAAAGTCTCTCTCTTTTGAAGCTAGATTGGCGATCGGACGTAGGCCGTGATTTCTCCTCTCATCAGAAGGAACTATATACAGAAAATAAAGTTATTATTATTCCAATAGTACCTATTCTTTCAATAATTAAATGTGGTGACACAAACCCCACAACGGCAACCTCAAAGTAGGGCTCTACCATAGAAATATAAACTAAACAAGGAATGGCTGTAAGCCAGATTAAGCGTACCACAATTCCTGATGTGTTTGAGTTCACTCCGTAGTAGTGGTCAGGCAGTGCAGGCCAAAATATGCAGAAATAATAAGAGGGGCGTTTTGAACCTCGGAGCGATTAAAATTCCTGGCATAAAATCTATGCCCCCCGGATATTGACTTGGCACGCCACCATTCACTCAAGAAGCTACCCCTGACAATTCGGCAATCTGTGTCCCACTTGTGCACACTATTGCTGTCCTTGTAAACAAGCTACCTTTAATGCGGTCGCTCACGTACAGGGTTTTTACACGACACAGCCGTTCCATGTTAGTTTATTACTGTGTTTCCATGCAGAGTTTATCCTGAGTTTACTCAGATCTAGCGCCCATGGAAACGGGGATTGAGTAAAGTGTCGTTAAATCCAAGTAAACTCAACGAAGCCAGTCCGATTAAGCCGGGTTTTGTATATATGTGTGTTTCAGTATCCTTTACTGCACATATACCAACGACGACGCAATGTAAAATTAATTATCTGTCACTTTAACCCAGAACCGTCATGGAAACAGCATCGAGTGATCTTGAGGGAAAAAGCTTTCTGTTTACTTAACGAAAATTCTACCCTGGCTCATGGAAACACAGTATATATTTCTACGGGCTCTACTCTACTTAACGAATGCATAGACCGAAAAAAGCTTTTATTTTCGTTAAATTTCAATATTCTAATGCCTATAAATATGCCATTTTCCCTAGTTTTTGCATATTTACCTTGTTTTCGACAGTTTGAAAAATGCGTTAATTTTTTTAACTCAAAAACGAAGTGAGAAATTGTTTGAAACTAATAAAATTGTCTTTTTTTACTACACATTAATTTAATATAACTATCTAAAAGGCTTTGCAGCTTATTAAGTTTCCTCTGCGACCGTGTTAAACATTTTACGTTTGACAGTTGTAAAAAGTTTCGAGCTTTCGAGAAACTTTGCGTTTGCGTTTTGTACAGGTTCTGTTTTGTACTTTGTTCTTCCACTTTATTCTTGGGATGTACACTCGCCTTAATAAATAAAAACTTGCGGCGGTGTTGAACGATTTTTATTTTCAAGCGCGAGTGTTGTTTTCCCAAGCGGTTGCCTATCTGAGTACGAATCACGTCAAATGCTGCTTACCTCCGCAATCGAAAAGAACCGGTCTAAGTATGCTAAAGACAGCCTTTCAATCCAATCAACATAATTGTCTGAAATATGAACAGCAATAACTAAAGCTTTATGAGTAAAATTAAGCTTTTAAAAAACTTTCCGAATAAGTAGGGCGTAAGGGATTGTCCCATTTCATTTGTAATGAGGTTTGCCTTACGGGGCCCTTATGAGAAACTGATAGGGCATACCTCACTTCAGTATCGCAGATTTTTTATTTCTGTGGTACGCATGAGTAATCTAAGGGGAAAGCCCTCTTTCGGCATGCTCCTTATTTGCTACAGGGGGTCTCATCGGGAACCGACCGGAAAATCCCTCTTTCGGCATGCCCCTCATTTGCCACATGAGGCCCACACGCTGCCTGAGGCATGCCCCTTTAAATGCTAGCCGGATATAAGTTTTTTCGTGCTACACATTCTCCCCGCAAATCCCAATACATTAGAAATAAAATAAAAAAATATCCGACATTTTTCAATTAATAAGATTCTTCGTGTGTTATGCGTTTGAATAAGTATTTGCTTCAAAGAAGTAATTATACAAATATAGTATTAACAACATACATGCGGAACACACTTACTGCCAAGTCTGGCCGAGGCCTGCCGAAGATCGCCCGAAGTGGCGACCGACAAATTTTCGTTACATCGGGGGCGTTCAGTTGTAGAATGTCACATGTTTTACCTGCGGTATTTTTTTAAATATTTTCTTTGTTGTAAAACTCCTTAGACATAGGATCCACTGGATCTTTGAGAGATGTCCCTGTTGGGTCAGATAATAGTCAAAATCGTGAAAGTAAGTATACAATGTATACGAGTTACAGCAATAATTATGAAACTTTTGCGACCCTATGGCCTTTTCTCGTGCGATTCTTTTCCCGCTGATATGTTTCTCACAAGACCTAACACTATTTAATCCAATTTTCTAGAAGTCTTCAGTGCGGGTTATTTTTAAAAAATGGGCGAAAGATCCACTCCTTACACCCCTCAACAAAATGGGTTAGCGGAGAGGATGAATCGCACATTAGCAGAGAGAGACAGATGTATGCTTATAAACTCTAAATTGAAGAAGCAGTATTGGGGAGAAGCAGTGTCAACTGCAGCCTACATTACCAATCGCTGCCCAACAAGAGTATTAGCACCTGAAGGGCTGTGGACCGGTAAAAGACAAAATATTAGCCATATGAGAATCTTTGGATGTGAAGCTTTGGTACATGTTCCAAAAGAAAAGACAAAGAAATGGGACTCGAAGGTAAATAAAATGATATTTATTGGCTATGCTGAACATACTAAAGGATACAGATTAATAGATCCTAAAACTAAAAATTTAGTTATTAGTAGAGATGTGGTTTTTATTGAAAATTCAGTTGAAAGAAATTATGCAATAGTACCGTTGTCAGAGTCAACAGTAGAACCTTCCAAAAATGAAAATTATTCTATTAATAATGAACAAATAATTGAATAAAATGAAACAAGTGATGATTCGTATCACTCTGATGAAGGATCGTTGTATCAGCCGGATGCAGAAATAGATATGACTAAATTAAAACCATCCATACTGACAAAATCTAAAGCTAGGAATAATAATAATGAAGCAAACACCTACATAATCATGGATGTGGTAGAATCGTCAGATACTCCAGAAACATACGGTGAAGCGATATCTGCAGATAATGTAAATGCATCCAAGTGGCAACAGTCTATAAAAGATGAGCTAAAGGCACATGAAGCAAATAAGACTTGGGATTTAGTAGAAAAGCCTCAAGGAGTTCGGGTAATTGGTTGTAAATGGGTCTTTAGAATAAAAGATGAGCCATCTGGTCCGTTATACAAGTGAAGATTATGTGCTAAAGGCTGTAGACAAAAGCAAGGTGTGGATTACACTGAAACTGTGAGATATGATTCAGTTCGAGTTTTGCTTTCGGAAAAATATTTTAGAAATGGTTCAGTTCGATGTCAAAACGGCATTCTTATATGGAGACATTAAAGAAGACATATACATGACACCACCCGTAAGATTGGAAGCTCAATTAAATCAAGTATGTAAACTAAATCGTTCACTTTATGGTCTAAAGCAAGCACCAAGGTGTTGGAATCACAAATTTGATAGTTTATTAAAGAAATTTGGTTTTAAAAATAGTCATGCAGATAAATGTGTATATATTGGAAATATAAACAATAACAAAACATATTTGTTACTATATGTTGATGATGGTCTTCTATTGTCAAGTTCTAAACATACACTGAACAAAATTATGTGTGAATTGAAGAACAACTTTGAAATTAAACAGTGTGAACCGAAGAATTTTGTAGGTTTACAAATTGAGAAGTCTGAAGGACTTATATTCATCAATCCAAATATTTTGACAAACTTTTATATAAATTTGACATGCATAATGCTAATTGCAATAACCTCAGGCAGTTGACCCTCATACTACTCTGACAAAGAGCACAGAGGCACCAGATAAGAGAATTCCATACAGAGAAGCTGTGGACCACTCAGGCACCTGGAAATAGTAACTAGGCCTGACATTATGTATGGAGTCAGTCTGGTGAGCAGATGGGCATTTTCATAAATGCAGGTTGCGTGCGCAACTGACTTATTCAGCAATGGAAGTGTGTTGCTGAATAAGTCAGTTGCGCACGCAACCTGCATTTATGAAAATGCCCGATATCTCAATAGATATGATCACACTCATTGGACTGTTGTGAAGAAAATAATGAAGTATTTGAAAGAAACCAAAGATTACGGTTTATATTATACACCATCGAAGCATAATGTACTTGACGCTAATAGTGATGCAGATTATGCAAAAGACACGGACACGCGTTGATCACTTACTGGATATGTCTTTTTAAAAATGGAGCCGCTATAGCTTGGGCAACACAATGTCAGCAGAGTGTTGCTTTATCTACTACTGAAGCTGAGTTCATGGCTGCATGTTCTGCTACAAAAGAAGCTATCTGGTTAAAAAGTCTGTTAATTGACATTGGAGCGTTCAATCAGGATTCTGTTTGTTTAAACATAGACAATCAAAGCGCTATTTGTCTAATAAAACATATAGACTACCATAAACGGTGTAAACACATAGATGTGAAATATAACTTCATTAAGGAAAAGTATGCAGATAAACAACTCGTTTTAAAATATGTATCTACCAAAGAACTGTTGAGAGCTATAACCTGATGGGATAATGAATAGACAACTTTACAGTTCGAGTTCTGAGGAAAGAAGAACGAATTTATTGTCATAATAAAGAGTTACAAGTTCGCTGACTTAAGGTCAGTGCGTTCAATGCTAGATTCAGCTAAGCTGAATTTCTATAAACAACAGCTGTTAATTTGACATGATAACACTTCCACTAAATTAACAATTTCAATAAAATTATTTGAAAGTTAAATTCATATCTCTAGGCAATGCTTTAGTGAGAATGTCTGCAATCATGGATGAGGACGATGTTGGTATAACTTCTATCTCCTTTAAGTGTACCTTTTCCCTGATGAAGTTGTGTTTTACATCTATATGTTTGGTGCGAGGATGATGTATACTGTTGCTTGACAAATTAATCGCACTCCTATTATCACAATATATAGGAACTTTTACATTTTCTGAAAATAGTAATTCTTTTTCAAGATTTCTTAGCCAAGTAGCTTCTTGCGTAGCTGCGGAGAGCGCCATGTATTCGGCTTCCGTAGTTGAGATCGCTGTGGTTTGTTGTTTCTTCGTGTTCCAGGTGGTGACATTATTTCCGTGGAAAAATACATATCCAGTTGTTGATTTTCTTTCTTGTAGATCGCCTGCAAAATCTGCATCTGCATATCCTTTGATTAGGTTTTGGTCTGTTCTTCTGTATGTAAGCTTCCACTGCGAAGTCTCCTTTAAGTATCTCATTACTCTTTTTGCTGCTGTCCAGTGTTCTCTGGATGGTCTGTTGCTGAAACGACTAAGTAAATTAACTGCGAAGTTGATATCTGGCCGCGTGCATTGAGCTAGATACAACATACTGCCTATTGCTTCTTGATACGGTACGTCGAATATTTGTTCATCTATTTCTGTTTTCGTTGATTTGGATAAGTTCAGATTAGGTTCCATCGGCGTAAGTGCCGGATTTCAGTCAGACATGTTGAAACGATGAAGAATTTCTTTGATGTATTCTTCCTGATCGAGATGCATTGTCTGATTTTCCATATTATGAGTTATCCTGAATCCAAGAAAGTTTTTTATAACTCCCATATCTTTGATGTTTAATTTTTCTTTCAGGCTTTTCTTTAGTTCATCTTTCATTTGTATATTATTACTCATTACTATCAGATCATCTACATAAATAGCGACGAAAATTTTGTTGTTTCCTTCTTTCTTATAGTATACGCAATTGTCAACTGCTGAATTTTTAAGTCCTAGTTCATGTAGTACAAAGTTTAATTTTTCATTCCAAACGCGACTTGCCTGTTTTAATCAATAGATTGATTTTCTTAACCTGCAGACCTTCGAGTTTTGTTCGTGACCAGGAGGTTGTTCCATGTAAATCTCTTCATTTATTTCACTTTGAAGAAATGCAGTTACTGCGTCCATTTGGTCTATGACTAAATTATGATGAACTGCTAATGAAAATAAATATCGGAGAGAGCTGTACCTTACGACCGGAGAGAAGGTTTCTTCATAATCCAACCCTTTTCTCTGAGCACACCCTTTTATGACAAGACGTGCTTTATATCTGGTTGACTGGTCAGGGTTTTTCTTTTTTTTATATACCCATTTACATTTCAGCGCCTTTTTATTTTCAGGAAGTTCAGTAAGTGTCCATGTATTGCTTTCCTCTAGCGAATTAATTTCTTCTTCAATTGCCTTTTTCCAAAAAATTGCTTCTTCGGTATTGAGTGCTTCTTCAATGGACGTTGGAACTAGTAGATCTTGAGATTCTGAAAAATTCCTAGTTTTGACGTTGTATACGTAATCAGGATGGGTATTCGGTTTTATTTTTCTTTCTGTACGTCTGAGTGGTGTCTCAACTGTGACTTCAGAGTTCGTACACTGTTGTAATTCAGTTGGTGGACTTGTAGGAAAACCATGAAACGAATTCGTTGAACTGAACGAGTCTTGTAGACTTGATGTGTCTGAATGCAAGGTTTGAGGATGTGTAAGCTCATTCTCTTGTATACAATTTTGATTGATGCCTTCTGGCAAAATGTCTAGGATGATGACACTTTCCTTCAAGTTGTTTTTGACTGCTACTTGTTGTTTTCCGAAAATTAAAGGAATACTATTAGAATTATTATTTATACTATTAATAATTACCGATGGTTTTTCCATGAATATAGCGTCTCTGGTGACAAAGATCCCTTTTTTGCGTGGACTGTAAACTCGGTAGCCCTTTTGATTGATGCCGTACCCAACAAAGATGCAGTGCTCCGCTTTGTTGTCTAGTTTCTTTCTTTTCTCCCTCGGAGTTTTTACCATAACTTCTGAACCAAATATTCTTAATTCTGTTAAACTTAATTTTTTACCTGTCCATGCTTCTTCTGGTGTGACGTCCTTCAAGGCTGCACACGGTGACCGATTTATTAAATACACTGCGGTATTTGCCGCTTCAGCCCAAAATTTCTTCTCTAAATTTCCATCTATTAGTAAACACCTTGTTCTTTCAACTATTGTCCTGTTCATCCTTTCGGCAACTCCGTTTTGTTGAGGATTGTAGGGAACAGTAGTTTGATGAACGATTCCACAGGATTTTAAGTAAGTGATTAACTGTTCGTTCACATATTCTCCGCCGTTGTCTGATCTTAATATTTTGATGCTTCTTTCTGTTTGTTTTTCAATTAGGGTTTTGAACTCTTTAAATACTTCGTATACTTCACTTTTTCTCTTCAAGAAATATATGAAAACTTTGCGAGTACAATCATCGATGAATGTGAGAAAATATCGAGAACCTCCAATTGACTTTTCTTCCAATGGACCACAAAGATCACTATGAATAATTTGTAATTTTTCTGTTGTTTCTGACTGTGAATGTTTGAATGGTAATTTCGCCTGTTTCCCTTTCAAATATACTGCACATGGTTCTGATAAAGTTTTATCTATTAACTTTTCACCTGTCATTTTTTCCAGCGCTCTTATGTATGTTTCATTTAAATGCCCTAAGTGTCGATGCCAAAGTTCTGTTTTGTGTTCGACGAAAAAAGATTTTTGCTGTGGTAAATCTAGTTTGTACATTCCGTCATATAAAGTTGCAGTTGCAATGACTTCTTTACCATGTAAAATTTTGCAATAATTTTCATAAAATATGATCTTTTTTCCAGTTTTCACAAGCTGACTAATCGATAATAGATTCGTTGAGAGATCTGGTACGTGTAGAACATTTTTGATAGTTGTAGGAAATTCTGTGCCTTTAATTGACAAATTTACTTTACAATTTCCTACCACATTATTTATCAGAATTTTTCTGCCATCTGCCATCATAACCTCACCTTTGTCTGGTAGTGTTCTAACCTCACTTAATCCATTCCCATGTGGTGACATGTGAGAAGAAGCTCCAGAGTCTATATACCAATCTGTGCTTTTTGTAGCAGAAGCGGTGAATACGGTGAATAGCGATTTTTCTGTTCTTTTATAATTGAATCTTTTATTAGATTTTCTGCATTCTGATGCGAAATGTCCATTTTTGTTACAGTTGAAGCAACGGATGTGATGTTTTCCTTTCTTCATGTTTTTTAAATCAGTTTTACTGTATAATGCAGCATTTTCAGTATTGGATGCGGATTTGTTGACTTCTTGAAGTAATTTCGTTTTAACAAAGTCAGCATTTATTGTTACCCCTGAGCTTTCAATTCCCATTATCATTGGTTTATATACATCCGGAAGTCCAGCTAGCAGAATTGTTCCGATCCATTCTTGACTAATTTCGAAGTTTATGTCATTCAATTTCTGAGCAGTGGATAGAATCAAATTTATGTAATTCTCCACATCGGTGCAGTCTTCCAGTTTGGTAGTGATTAAACTTCTCATTAGGCTTACTTTTCTGGATAAACCCGAATCTTCAAAAGCTGTTTTCAAGCTGTCCCATACTTGTTTTGCAGTTTTAGCGTTTCTTACATGTATAAAGTTACTGGGTTCAATAAACATTATTAACCTGGTTCTGGCTTTTGTTTCTTTTCTACTTTTTTCTGCAGCATCTGCTGTTGCGTCAGTTCCTTCGACACATTTCCATAAATCTTCAGGTTCAAGAAAATTTCTCATAGCAAAAGCCCAGGTGTTATAATTTTCCCTTCCTGTTAATTTTTCTAACGTTGGAGCGAATGAACCGGCCATTTTTATTTTTTATTTTGAAGCAAAAAATTGTAATTAATTTCCTTTGCACTAATTATTTTCACTTTTAGATTTTCTTTTCCATGTTAATCTTGTATGCACCTTTTTATTATTTTATTTTACAGAAATACCTGGGCCCATAACCTGTTGAGAGCTATAACCTGATGGGATAATGAATGGACAACTTTACAGTTCGAGTTCTGAGAAAAGAAGAACGAATTTATTGTCATAATAAAGAGTTACAAGTTCGCTGACTTAAGGTCAGTGCGTTCAATGCTAGATTCAGCTAAGCTGAATTTCTATAAACAACAGCTGTTAATTTGACATTATAACAAGAACAATATGCAGACTTAGGGCCAAGTCAATAATGCACGTTGCGCGAGCAAATGACTTCTTCAGCAATTGGAAGCCTGTAGCTGAATAAGTCATTTGCTCGCGCAACGTGCATTATTGACTTGGCCCTTATTCACTAAAGCTCTTCCCAAAGATAGGTTTCAGCACCTTAGAAATAAAATAGATGTAATAAAGCCAAAATGATTAAGTAACTTCTTTTAACTTGTTAGAATAGTTAATTTTTCTTTTTGTTAATAATGGAGTTTTCCTATGGTGAGAGTTAACTTGTGTTATGTTGTTAATACTACTTATATCTTATGATCTTATGTAAACTGTATTTTTAGGAAAGGCTAGTATTTGGTGAGAGTGTTTAACAAGTAAAAACGTAGCCTTCTATTTGTTTCTAATAACACTGTGTTTATGTTCATATTCATGTTTGTCAATTTAAGTAGTCGCTGTAATTCTCTCAAACAATAAAACGTCTACTTCCACGAATTATTTTAATTAATTCAACATCTAAATTCATATTCTCCAATAACTGAAAATATGTAGATTCAACCAGCAAAAAAAATCTAACAAACTGTCAAATGAATTACCTAGTTTATGGCTACTCCAAAAATAATTCGAATGGGCCTATTCACACAGTGCATATTCATGGCGACCAAAACCGGTTTTATTGATGAGAGAGGGAAGGGAGCGGAAGAACTTAACGAAACATTTTTCACGCAAAGCAAAGCCTTCTACATTTACAAGCCATGCCCCAGGTCAAGCCCCTCTCAACTACAGGCCTTGCATAAAATCTTTGCACAAACACAACTAAGCGCAAACTTAGTGTGAATTTTTGTTGAGCAAGGTAGGCAAGTGATGGGATTTTTGACATTATGAATGGAATTATTTTCATGACAACCATTTTATTTAAGATTTTTTGCCTTTAGATAAATAAATTATACTGAATTTTTTTATAAAAACTTCGACAATCAATTCATTTCTTAAATAATTTAGAATGACATAAAAAATATGTAAATTATTCATCATAAATCATGTAACATATACCCTGTTTATGACTAAGTTCAACCTAGGTTCAACCCAGGTTGAACCCAGTCATAAACGGGGATCGAGTTGAAACTGGGTCCACTCAACCCAACTCAGCTCTCCTACCTGGGTCGAGTTGATATTTCGCCTCATAAACGCGTGTTGAGTTGAAATTGGATTGAAGTGACATTTGTTTTGTTTGTTTACCATCCATGAAGTCTGCCTTCGGCGTTAGTTTTGTGTTCGGTGTTTTTGTAGCGCGTTAATTATTTTATATTAACTATATCTAAAAACAGAGGAAATTTAATTTTGACAATGGCTAAAAGAAATATTTGGGAGCATCAGGAAACAAAATCTTGTTAGAAATAATGCGGGAACAAAATTCCCTTCACCATTTTGATGGAAAACTGTATAGGAAGTCAGAAATATAGAAAAAGAATTAACAAAAAGAGGTTATGTTTTGATGTCAGTTCAACCCGATTTCAACCCAAAGTGAACTGAACTCGGAATCATATACGGTGGTCGAAATTTCAACTCAACCTCGACTCAACTTTTCAACCTAATCATAAACGGGGTAATAGATGAATTTTAAAATTTTAGTAGTACGGAAGTGTTGTGTTACAAAAAGTGTTAGTAATAATATTGAATTAACAACTTTTTTTTAGTACAATGAGATCATAAGAAAAGCATTCATAGATGCTGCTGTGTCTAAGCTTTCAATAGTATCAGAAGTTGTGTATGAACTTTAATTTTGTATGTCAGAAGTTGACGTTTGCGTGGCATCACTTTTCCTTATATATATATATTGGGTGCCTTCCATTTAGACACATACCAAGTTTATACCAGCAAAATTAAATCGATTTAACTTCAAGTTACGCCAAAATTTCCAATTAACGTATAAACCGGTATTTAATACGCAATCGATTTCAACTACATTCTTATAACTTTGGCTTAAGCCGAAAATTTTCGGTTTAAGCCATAGTTCGAATTATCTCGTTTATACGACAAAAAATTTTGGATGATCCATAATTCGAATTATTTTTGGAGTAGCTATAAACTAGGTAACAGAGAGACACAGTGCTACACTGTGTCCGACACAGAAGTGTTCCATCAACGACACAGCTAGACACAGCCGGGCACAACTAAGACAATGCTACCAACCCTCGCCAATTGAAATGTGATCGTTAATTTATAATTACAACAATATTGTTTCATTTTTAAGATACCCAGCATTTATAAGTTGTCGGGTAATTAATTTAAAGAAATTCTCAACATAAAATTTACGATTTACTTGCCAAACAAAAATAAAAACGAGGAAAGTGCGCCGTGGCGGATTTTTCATGAACTTATGTGTTCCATTTGGGCTTACACAGAACGACACAGAGCGACACGCTGTGTCGGACACAATTGTCTTTCTGTGTCTAAATGGAAGGCACCCATTGTTGTACTTTTGTTTAGTTTGGTGCCACGTATCCAAGTTTAGAATACCGCGTCTTGCATTATGTCAATCTAATTAATCTAAACAATATTCAATAAAGTAATTACATTAAAATCATTTACGTATGTTCATTCCTTCAATACACTACATTTTGGCGACGAGGCAAAAGGAAAGAGGAATGCTGAACAATTTGCGGAATTTTTACAAGTGCAAAGCACAATGCACGAGCGGCAGTTTCAACAGATGCAACAACAGCAAACGCAGGTAATAGAACTTCTTTCACGATTAAGACAAAATGATAATGTTGTGAATAATGCAAATGAGGCTGCACAAGATCCGAAGGAAGGAATACGTGCAAAAATTAAGAATTTTAGGTGTGAACGATACGAGGTTGACGCAAATGCGGAAAATTTTGTACACTATTTCGAAGCTCAATGTCGTTTATGGAACTTGACAGACAATGATGATCAAACATCTCGGGCTAGAAAAGATTTATTCTTATCGTGTTTGAGACCAGAAACATTCCACCGAATAGAGGTATCTTTCACAAACGAAAACACACCCTTTGTGGATCAAGATTACAATGCCATAAAACAGAAATTTTTAAACATTTTTCACACAAAGAGAACGAGATTCAGGGCTCTTGTCCAATTTTGGAATTGCACACGTTCAAATGATCAGGGATTTGAATCGTACGTTGACAGTTTAAAAGAACTTGGTGTGGAATGCGGGTACACTGGTACCGTACTCGATATGCAATTGCGTGATCGGTTTGTAACAGGGTTGAACCATAAGCGCATGGAAATCGAATTAAAACAACGATGGCCTGATCTCAAAGCAACTGAAAATGGTGTGGAAAGAGAAGTAACTCTTGCTGAAGTTTTTGCGGTCGCTCAAGCAGGGGAAATTGCGGAAAAGGATATGAAGCACGAACATGTCTTCAATCAACAAGCTGGACAATAAACAACGTGGAAAACCATTGTTCAAGAATCGACAACGTCCTGCAAAACAGCGTGTGCTAGGACATCACGACTGCAAAAGATGTGGACAAGGTCAACATCAAGGTGTACCATGCAAAGCGAACCAACATCGCTGCGAACATTGCGGAAAAAAAGGGCACTTTGGCTCATGCTGCATTAGCAAGGGAAAAGCTCGCATTGAAAATTCGTCAAAAAATCAATTTAGTCGCGTTCACAAAACAACATATACAGACTGCGCGTCATCATCGAGCTCGTCGGACTTTACGGTTGGTCGGGTTTATCATCTTAACAGAGGAAAAAAATTGATGTACGCATTAACGGGGTTTCAGTAACTATGGACTGGGATCCAGGCGCAGAGTTTTCTGTCATCGATGATAATCTGTGGAAAGGAATGGGCTGTCCAGTATTAACGAAGGGACCTGTACTCAAGGCCTATGGGGGATTCAAAATAAAATCAAAAGGAATTGCACAAGTGACTGTAACGCTTGGGACGGATACAAAAGTCCTATCTGTAGTGGTTGTTAAAGGGAGAAATTCTCCATTATTTGGTCTTCCATTGTGCACGCAATTTAATATGGACTTCCCTAAACAGGTGTACACACTAATTACACACAAGAAACAACATGTACCAATCAACAGTCACGATGAAGACACATTCAACATTGATAGTGAGACTTTAAGCAAGAACAAACGTAATCATCGTGTACCTCAGACTGACGCGTTGAGTCATAAAACACAGAAGAAATTAGACGAAATTATTACTAAACATGCAACATTATTCCGAAACGAAACGGGCTACGTAAAGAATTTCGAGGTAAATTTGTTTATAAAGGAGAACGCAAAACCGATACACATCCCTGCACGACCAATTCAATTAGGTATCAGCAAGAACATTGAAGCTGAACTGTCACGTCTGATTGAAAAGGGAATCTTGGTTAAAATTGACCCCAATCAAGTACCCGTTGAATGGGCGACACCAACGGTTAATGTCCCTAAAAAAATGGTGAGATCCGAATTTGCGGGGATTTTCGAACAACATTAAATCCTGCTTTGGTGACGGAGTATTATCCGGTGCCACTTGTTGATCACATACGGCATCAGCTGGCACATGGCGAGAAATATTCAAAGATAGATTTAAAGGATGCTTACTTAAAGTTTCCTGTTGCTTCAGAGTCGCAGAAATATCTCGTCATTTCAACGCATCAAGGTAATTTTAAATACACAAGATTGCCGTTCGGAATTTCCAGTGCCCCCGCAATTTGCCAAAAATACCTCCATCAACTGCTGGGTGGTATTCAAGGAGTCGCTGTATATTTTGATGACATCGCTGTAACCGGAAAAAACGACGACGAACATTTAAGTTTGGTTCTTCAACGACTTCACGACGCAGGATTTACTGTCCAACGAAACAAATGTGTATTCTTGACATCTATCATGGAATATTTGGGACATTCGTTTAATAAACACGGCATCACACCATCGATTACAAAACTCAGTGCAATAAAAAACGCCAGCATACCAAATAACAAGACCGAACTAGTCTTTTTTGGGTCTGATCAATTATTACGAAAAATTCGTGCCACATTTACAGTCACATGCAGCGGAACTTTACGATCTACTAAAGGCAAAAACTACATTGTCATGGACTAAACGACATCAAAAGCTATTCGACATCGTCAAGAGCAAGTTGGCTAAACCAAGGTTACTTATAGCATTTGACAGGGATAGACAGATTTTTGTGTCATGCGATGCATCGGAAAGAGGAATAGGTGCTGTGATTTATCATAAAACAGGAGTATACGAGGAACCTATTGCATTCGCGTCTCGGAAGCTATCAGAGGCAGAACAACGGTATGCCATCATTGACAAAGAGGCATTACCCATCGTCTTCGCTTGTAAAAAATTCGATAATTACCTACGTGGAAATTCCTTCACATTGCTCACAGACCATAAACCATTGCAATATATCTTTGGAGAAAAACGAAATCTTCCAAAACTGGTTAACAACAGGTTGACTCGCTATGCATTGTTTGTAGGACAGTATAATTACCACATCGAATATCGCAAGGGAAATACAAATGTTATTGCAGATTGCTTATCGCGTTTACCGGACGAAAAGGGAGCCGTATCGAAGACTGAAGCTGTGATGGAAAACACCGTCCGATATCTAACTGAACAGGGAGTCTCAGATTTACACATTAATCAACAAACGCTTCGTGAAGAAAGCAAAAGAGATCTTACATTAAAGAAGATATATTGGTGCATCCGAGCGAGATGGCCAACACATGCTATAACGGTGGATATGAGACCTTACTACGAAAAGAGAGGGGAACTCTCTGTTGAAAATGATATCATCATGTGGCAAGGTCGAATGGTTATTCCAACAGAACTCCGAAAAGGTATTCTACGATACTTACATGTGGGACATCCGGGAATTGTAGCCATGAAGGCGTTATCAAGATTTTACGTATGGTGGCCGAATATAGACTCAGATACAGAAACATTTGTCAAGGCGTGTAATACTTGCCAGGAGCATAGGAGCAGGGACATTTCATTGCCGATATATTCATGGTCTATTCCAGAGCGAAACTGGGAAAGAATACATCTCGACTATGCCGGACCATTTGAAGACGCACAGTGGTTGGTCTTTTATCGAAGTGGATCGATATCAGAAAAGTTAAATCTACTACAGCTGCAGTATTATGCGACGTCCTCGAGGAAATATTTATGGTTTTGGGATATCCTAAGATAATTGTGAGTGATAATGGTCCACAATTTACAGCCGTCATATTCAAGAAATATTGTGAAAGTCATGGAATTAAACATATAACTTCGTCTCCATATCATCCTCGAACGAACGGATTGGCAGAACGGGTGGTGCGCACTTTTAAATCGCGCATGAAGTCGTCGCAGCACTCTTCAAAAAACCATATGCAGAGATTACGGGAGATTCTGTTCTCGTACCGTAACACACCACACGCAACAACAGGCAAGGCACCCGCCGAAGCTATGTTTGGGAGAAGGTTGGGCAATGCCTTAGACAATTTGAGACCGGATGCGAGGAGAAATTTGCAGTATCGACATTTGCAAGAAGAACTTCATCATAACAGGCGAGAAAAGGAATATCAACCGCGTCAAGGAATTTACAGTAGAACAAGTGTGGAAAACTCGTCGAATCCAGGAACGATTGTAGAGAGACGGGGGCGTTATTCTTATTTGGTGAAGACAGAAGGAGTTATGCGTCGAAGACACGCTGATCACTTACGTGAACGTCAAGATTCAGTGTTACCAACGGAACGTTGTTTATCTATGTCAGTGAATCATCCATCACCAGTGGTGAATACATCGATACCAACTTCTCAGCCAGAATTATCAGAAGTTTTGCCGTCAACAGATCAAGGAACGACAGGACCAAAGACACCAAGCCAAGTGGATTCACCTGCACCTACCGCAGAAGCAGTATTGTCTACATCCGTTCCAGAACGGATTAATTCGCGTCCAGAAACACTGAGAAGAGGGTCCAGAGTGCGTCATGCACCAAGGCGGTTTTCACCATAAGGATCAAGAATGCTGACATGAATCGTTTTAATGAAACAAGGGGAAAATGCTGTGTCTAAGCTTTCAATAGTATCACAAGTTGTGTATGAACTTTAATTTTGTATGTCAGAAGTTGACGTTTGCGTGGCATCACTTTTCCTTATATATATATTGTTGTACTTTTGTTTAGTTTGGTGCCACGTATCCAAGTTTAGAATACCGCGTCTTGCATTATGTCAATCTAATTAATCTAAACAATATTCAATAAAGTAATTACATTAAAATCATTTACGTGTGTTCATTCCTTCAATACACTACAGATGCTTTGCCAAAAATCTAAAACAACTTTTCTTAGTGTCGCCTTTGAAAGGAGAAGAGATATTAGGAATTGATTGAATAGTAAAATATTCTATCGTTTCGGAAATGTTATGAGGGTTTTACCCCGTTAGCCGCTTATTGCGTTTCCAGCTCCCACGGCGAGGACGAGGGGTTGGATTTTAGGAGCCACATTATTGTTTGCATTTCTTTAATTAACTAGACTTATTTAAAAAATGTTTCAAATAAATGAAATGCTAACAATAAAATATAACAAAATAAATTTTCAAATAAATAAAAATCAAAGGCTATTTATCAAATTGGTAAACCTCGAACTACTTAAGATATAAGCTTATTAGTTTCACTTACGTACGTCTTGATTATGTACCAGCTTCTCTGCTTTTTTAAAATTTCTTTTTTTTATTTTAGAAACTTCATTTTTTATTTGATGTTCTATTAAAAGAGTATATTATTAAATTAGTTTTTTTTAATGATTTTGCACTATAAAATAAAAATTGATTATTTCCACATTCCTCATTTAAGTAAATTATTCGCGATGCAATTAATTATTACTACTTTTTTTATAAAATTAAAAATTTTGTATATGGAAACCGACGAAATTCCATTTTAATCAATTTGGCGCCTTCACCATAACCTCAAAATTTTTGATTACATACTTTAAAAAATAATGGTAAGGACGTTTTACCCTAAACGCACAATTTAACCACTTCTCTATTTCATTTTGTTAATAAGAATATTCTTATTAGAAATAAACAAAAATTATTTTAAAAACCATTTTCACTAAACTGCACAACAATTTTAAATTTTCACATAAAAGCAGGAATTACCCTAACACTTTCACTATTTAACTTTATTA
This sequence comes from Thereva nobilitata, assembly GCA_963855945.1. NCBI lineage: Eukaryota > Metazoa > Arthropoda > Insecta > Diptera > Therevidae > Thereva > Thereva nobilitata. The sequence continues at coordinate 80,637,855 of OY979695.1, forward strand.
TAAGAACTTGCCACTATTTATTATTACTATTTCACCTTTATTTTATATTATTAACTCCAAAATATCCTTTAATTTCTTTTACGAAACTTAAAAACTGCCCCGACTCGCGCACTTTCCATATAAATTTGACAGTTCTTCAACCAGCTTTCAGACTACGTTACACATATGCAAAAATCTACAGCATGGCCTGTAGTTGAGAGGGCCTTGCCCAGGTGTGTACATGCATGTGTATGAAGTGCCAAAGAGACTTCAAAATCCGCGCTAAACAACTGCTTTGCAGGTTATAGCTGCATTTATTATTAATTATTATTAGTTGAAAGTGAGTTTTTAATAGTTTAAGTGTTTTTGTTAATATTAAAGTGCATAGGAAGTGCCCAGGATAAGTGTCATCGTTGGAAAAGGATTAACTTATTGACTGTAAGTAATTGCCCTCTTTATTACTTTGTCCTTGGTTTTATTAACAAGAGGGAGGAAGAAATTTGTAAACAATTTTTAAAGGTAAACAATTTAAGTTTAATTTTCATTTTTAATCGGACTAATTTGTGAATGATGATGAGGGCTCAAGGAAGAACTACTGTTATTTTCTTTTGATGTTGCAACCGCCACGAAATAAGTAGTTGTTATTACCAATTAAAACAATAAAAGAAATATTTTTACTTATTCGTAAACATTGCAATAAGACAAAAATACATTTCTTTTATTGTAAATAGGTATATTTATTGTTATTTGCAAGGGCGATTGCAACATTTTTTACAGGCATGCAAAAACTATAATACAATTACTTACAGTCAATAAGTTAATCCTTTTCCAACGATGACACTTGTCCTGAGCACTTCCTATGCACTTTAATATTAACAAAAGCACTTTTAAACTTTTAAAAACTCACTTTCAACTAATAATAATTAATAATAAATGCAGCTATAACCTGCAAAACACTTGTTTAGCACCGATTTTGATGTTTTTAACCGTACTCCTCACAGATAAATTGAAGTCCATTCTGACAGATAAATTTAAGTCCGATTTTCTTTGAATGCGAGTGTGAGATTTCGTTCAGCATGGCTTGTAAATGTAGAATTCTTTGCTTGTAAATGTAGAAGGCTTTGCGCAAAAGCAAACGCGTGAAAACTAGCACACATATAAAAAGCTACTTCTATCTCTTGCATTCTTTAGCTCTGTTTTTCTCTAACCAGTAAATTTCATCTGCAATACATTTAAATGTTCCTGTATAGCATTCAAATTTACTATTTATAATTTACGTCCCATGTGAGTTGCTAGGAGTAGAATAAAACCGGTTTTACTCACCACACCTATGGCAACGTGTGAAATTGCCCAATTATGGATCATCCAAAATTTAATACGTATACATGCGAAATTGAAGCCGGATGCAAGCCAGCTTGGATCTTGGAAAAATCCATGTATACGCAGATCAAATTCAAATAGGTTCGAGCGAAGTTCGATGAAATAGCGAAACAACAGTAAAACGATAAGAAAACTACAAATTGCAGGTTATGTTCACTGCTTTTCGATTACGTTTGAATCCATTTAAACTTCAATTACTCGATCCGACAATGTAAAATGCGAAGATTCTCACTTTCAATCTTTCGATCTCTGGATCGTTCGAATTGGTCATGTATACGTGGTAATTATTGTTTGTCGTATAAACGGGATAATTCGCATTATGGCTTAAAGGCTCAAGTATAATGCACGTAAGAAACGCACGTCATCTGGGCGCTCTCATGGAAATTGGGACTATTCACACAGTGCATATTCATGGCGCCTAAAACCGGTTTTATAGATGAGAGGGAAGGGATCGGAAGAACTTAACGAAACATTTTTCACGCAAAACCAAACGTGTGAAAACTAGCCCACATATAAAAAGTTACTTCTATCTCTTGCATTCTTTAGCTCTGTTTTTCTCTAACAAGTAAATTTCATCTGCAATACATTTAAATTGTCCTGTATAGTATTCAAATTTACTATCCATAATTTACGCCCGTGTGAGTTGCTAGGAGTTGATTAAAACCGGTTTTACTCACCACACTTATGGCAACGTGTGAATACGCCCATTAATGGATTCGGCCATATTGGACGTACGTCGGTCATATTTTGTTTCGTTAAGTTTCGTTAAACGTAAAGGCCCAACTATAATGCACGTAAGAAACGCACGTCAGCCGACGTGCGTAAATATAAAACTTTCGTCAAACGTATAATGGTTTGTGTATACGGAAAGTTTTCACAAGTTTAAAATTATTAAAATGCATAAATATTATGCATTGACTATTAAAACTTGGCTATTAATCTTTGCTTATTAAAAACAATCATATTTATTTTCAATTATAATAAATTTCTCATCAAAATTACTCCCATAAATTTGAAGCACAACATTTTCCATACTCTTTCTTGTTTAAAACCCACAAAACAACAACAAAAAAATCAGCTGTCATCAATTTAACTAGAAATTCTCACAGAGCGTACGTTGAGCGCGGTTCTTTTCGCATTTTTACGTTTAACGAAACTTAACGAAACAAAATATGACCGACGTACGTCCAATATGACCGAACCCATTAATGGGCATATTCACACGCTGCCATAATTGTGGTGAGTAAAACCGGTTTTATTAAACTCCTAGCAACTCAGACGGGGCGTAAATGAGTGTAGTAAATTTGAATGCTATACAGGAACCTTTAAATGTATTGCAGATGAAATTTACTTGTTAGAGAAAAACAGAGCTAAGGAATGCAAGAGATAGAAGTAACTTTTTATATGTGTGCCAGTTTTCACGCGTTTGCTTTTGCGTGAAAAATGTTTCGTTAAGTTCTTCCGCTCCCTTCCCTCTCTCATCTATAAAACCGGTTTTAGGCGCCATGAATGTGCACTGTGTGAATATGCCCAATGGGCATATTCACACGCTGCCATAATTGTGGTGAGTAAAACCGGTTTTATTCAACTCCTAGCAACTCAGACGGGGCGTAAATGAGTGTAGTAAATTTGAATGCTATACAGGAACATTTAAATGTATTGCAGATGAAATTTACTTGTTAGAGAAAAACAGAGCTAAAGAATGCAAGAGATAGAAGTAACTTTTTATATGTGTGCCAGTTTTCACGCGTTTGCTTTTGCGTGAAAAATGTTTCGTTAAGTTCTTCCGCTCCCTTCCCTCTCTCATCTATAAAACCGGTTTTAGGCGCCATGAATGTGCACTGTGTGAATATGCCCAATTTCCATGAGAGCGCCCAGATAGGGTTACCAGATCTGGCACTGACAGAAATCAGTACATTGGGTTCAAAAATTTTCGTTCATTGTCAGTTGCACTTTCTAGCATAAAATCTTTCGAGCGAAAAAAAAATTAGAACTAACTTAAAAATAAAAATAAATGTACAAATTAGAAAAATGAAATTAAAATTTTTTGAAATTTGAAGACAAGTTAGATGAGTTTCACAAATTATAAACTCATCTAAGGTGTCTTCATGCCATTATAGTTGAACTATATTGCCCTTACTTATTATACCTACTCACTAGTCTAGATTAAAACATAGGCTGAAATTTTTACGGAATTGTACCATAGTTTTTAGTTTACTTAAAAATGTAACAATGTTCATATGTCATTGACTTATGCCGCAACTTAGTTTAACCGCTTCAGCGCCCAATTAAATCTCAAATCTAAAGGCTGGATTACAATGCTGTCGCTGTCGCACCAACAGTCAAAAGTTAAAATGTATGAAACTCTCTAATCGCAAGTACAAAGCAGTCTCTGTCGCGTCGCGTACAGTTCCCAACATTTCAACTTTGGTCGCGCGACACTAGCAACGGTAAACTTTTTGAAAGTTAATATTTGTGTAAATTATTTTTTAATTTTATTAAAGCCACTTTTTTCATTCATTCGTTATTTTTACTCTTTACTTTAATACAAAAAACACACCACACTTGAAATTTAACTTCCTAAATGACAGATAACTTGATATTCAGTGCGACTTAATTATAACTGCGAAAGCAACAACTGGAGCGTCAGCGTCTACGACAAGCGACAGCGACAGCATTGTAATCCAGCCTTAACTGAAACTGACAAATGACATTTTTCAGTTTTATTTCTAACAGTTGCCTGCCTGTTTTACACGAATGTGTTGGTGAGATTTTACTAAAATAATGTAGTAGAAGCAAGAAAAAACACGTACTAAATTGTCAATTCAATACCTTTTCAAATCATCGATATAAGTTTACAAAATCAGTACATTTACGTACTGAAATTAAGGCCGTGTGCGAAACCGTCTAATTGCTTGCTAATTCTAGTACTTTTTCATTTAGTAAATTTTCGAGCTTGCTAATTCTTCTTCTTCTTTTGCTAAATATTTGAAATATTTACATTTATGCAGTGGTTGCTACTGGTAACGGTTTTAATAAAAACGTAACATTTTGCCGTACATGAGCAACAGTTTTGCAAAAAATATTAGTGCCATCATTTCATCATTATTTAATTGTCCGTGACTTTCCCTCCTTTTAAAAAATCTTAAATAAATAATATTTCAAATACTACTTTTATAATCAAACGTCAAGTACATGTCAACGTCAAAATTTTAGCAAGCAATTCCAGTTTTGGTTTCGCACAGCACTGGAATTAGACTGGAAAGCTTCCAAAAAATCTGGAAGTTTAGCAAGCAATTAGCCGGTTTCGCACAGGGCCTAAAATTATACGAAATCAGTACTCGCAAATTTCTAAGTATGAAAATAAGTACAGTACTGATTAAATCAGTAAAACTGGCAACCCGCCCAGATGACGTGCGTTTCTTACGTGCAATGACAGGCAATATGGATGAGTAGAAGCTTAGACTATAGAACTACAGGAAAGGCCCTCGCGTGTAAAATCCCTGTACGCGAGCGTAGTGAAATCCGGGTATCAGACAACTGTCAAACTGGGCTATTTGTTTGTTAGTTGACTGTAAAATTATAAATTGTTTTCTCGCGTTCTGTAGTGCATTTTCTTTGAAACGAGTGTTTTTTATCAAATTTAATTCCAGTTTTTTTCAAAACTAAATTAAAAGAAAAAAGAAAGTTCAAAGAATTTGTTTTCAGTGCAATTAAAGTTGTTACAAGTGAATTTTAAGTGAAATAAGAACAATGAAGTGTGCAGTTTGTGGATGTACGAATAATTCGCTAATTCCGCGAGGAAAATCCTTTTTCAGGTAAGTGGGTAAACTCAAATACTTCCTAAACATATATATTACATATTTCCATTAATAATTGTGGAAATCACTGAGTTAAATACTCTAAATGATGTAAATTTTGTGTGCTTGGATTTCTTTGTTTACATTAGCTAATGCTACCCAAAATTCAAGGGGATCAGCTGATTAGAACGCGTAGTGACGGCGTGTAAAAAGTTCATTTGTAGGGGCAAGATTTTATTTTAGTTAACTGATTATTTCAACTCGCTCTTGCCCTCCTCTATTCCATTCGCTTTATCCGCTTGTAATGGACAAACAACGCCTAAAACGCGAGCACTCACACAAAAAGAATTTCACTACGCTAAAATTCGGCGAGGGCCCTTCCTGTAGTTCTATATTCTAAGCGTAGAAGAAACTAAACTTCTAGTTCATTTTTGGCCACAGATGCCACCTTTGTCCGATGTACCCCACATGAAATTAATAAAAATTCATTGAAAACATCAAAAATTGATTAATTACGAATAATCGCATTGATATAAATTGAATTTAGAAACTGGTAAACAGCTGTAAGCTGGTAAACGTAAAATATATTAGTCATAAACGAACTTTGCCATGAACCGGATAAATACAATCGGTCATGTTTTTTGGGGTACATACAGTGGCGAGCAAAGCTGGATACATAATATGTGATTTGCTGTTAAAAAATCTGCAAATAATTAACTAAGCTCATAATAAAAAAAACAAAAAATAATATTTCAAAATTAAAGTATATTCAATAATTAAAAAATATAGTTACAAAAAAAATTTTTTTTTAACGGAAATATAGCAGAAAGATGGTTAAAAAGTGCATTTATCCACTTCTGCAAGTTTTCTTTTTCGTCTAAAATTTCTTTGAAAATTTCGATGCTACTGCCTGTTTTCTCGGAATTGCTGAATTCTCGTTAGATTAAATCATTTTTAGATTTTTGTTAGAGTTTGCATCGTAAAAGGGAAGTTAGTTGGTATTTATTTAAAATTTTTATAAAAATACTTAATCGAAGGTAAAAATGAAGAAAATATCGATAGAAAAGGAAAATGCCATCGCGGTTTTATGTGAAAAAGGATACTCAGCAAGGCAAATTGCAAAATTAAAAAATGTGTGTCACAGAACCGTTCTTTTAATTAAAAAAAGGAGGAATCTAAAGCCATTGAAGGCGAAAAATGGACGTCCACGTAAATTATCAATGGAGACGCGCGATTAATGATACGCCTCATGCACGAAAAAAGAACTACAACACCAAAAGTAGCAGCACGTGCCATAAATAAAGACGTAAGCGAATGGACTGCTAGGAGGACATTGCAAAGAATCGGTTTCGTGGCGTCAATAAAACAAAAGAAGCCTGCTCTTTCTGAAAAAAATGTGAAAGCTCGTTTACTTTTTGCCAAAGAACATCAAAGCTGGACGGTTGAGGACTGGAAAAGGGTTATTTGGTCAGATGAAACTAAAATAAACCGTTGTCAGTCCGATGGTATGGAGTATTACTGGCACCGTCCAGGGAAAAAACTTCAAAAACACCACGTTAAAGAGACACGAAAACATGGTGGAGGACATGTGATGGTTTGGAGCTGTTTCACGTGGTGGAATGTCGGGCCGTTGGTGAAAATCAATGGCATTATGAATAAAGATGATTATCTTGGTATATTAAAAAGTAATTTGCCGGACTTTGTGGATGAGTGTGACTATCCAGTTGATGAAATAGTTTTCCAGCAAGATGGAGATCCCAAACACACCGCCAAAATTGTCACAAATTGGTTGGGAAGGCAACCGTTTTCTACCATGAAATGGCCTGCACAAAGTCCTGATTTAAACCCAATTGAAAATCTGTGGGCATATTTGAAAAAACAACTGGCTACATACGATGACCCTCTTACAAGGTTAGACGAACTGTGGCTTAGGACAAAAAGGGAGTGGGAGGGTATTCCTTCCGGAATTATTGAAAAATTAGTTGAAAGCATGCCTAAAAGAATGAAGGAGGTAATAAACAATAAAGGACTATGGACAAAATATTAACTTTTAATCAAAAAAGAAAACGTGCAAAAGTGGATAAATGCACTTTTTGACCATCTTTCTACTATATTTCCGTTAAAAAAAAAAATTTTTTTTTGTAACTATATTTTTTAATTATTGAATATACTTTAATTTTGAAATATTATTTGTTGTTTTTTTTATTATGAGCTTAGTAAATTATTTACAGATTTTTTAACAGCAAATCACATATCATGTATCCAGTTTTGCTCGCCACTGTACATTTGACTGCAGCGCCACCAATAATCAAACGAAAATTGACAACACGGAGTTTTATCTCCTTGTATAGCCTCCATGATTCAGTAAACAGAACATTTTACTTTATTTGTCAACTGTCAAGTTAAAAAACGTATGTGAGAAAAGGGAAATTTAAAATGTCCCATTGTGCTGGATAGTGTTCTTGATAACTATCGGGGACAAGGCTTTTGTACGGCCCATTTTACACGATGAAACACGAAACAAAAAGTTTCAAGCAACTTTGATCGGTTTTGCTGGGGAGAGGAGAGAGAGGGTTTGAGGGGACACGTGTTCCCTCCAGCCCTCCCTCTCCTCTCCCTGGCAAAACCGAGCAAAGTCGCATGAAACTTTTTGTTTCGTGTTTCACCGTGTAAAATAGGCCTATGGAAGGTTTTTTCTGTCCTGGAACATAAAAAAACACCCCTAGTTACTACGTATATATGATGAGTTGAACCCGAGTTCAAATGCATGTAGACTCTGCTTCCTGGGTTGATTTAAAGCTATGCAGATAGAAGCGAGTTCAGCAGTTAAATAGTTTAATTTAGTTGACAGCAGCATCTCTGTCACCAAGTTTATAGCAGCAAAATTAAATCGCTTTAACTCAAGATTACGCCTAAATTTCGAATTAACGTATAAACGGGTATTTAATATCCAAGATTTTCACAATTACATTCTTATAACTTTGGCTTAAGCCAAAAAATTTCGGTTTAAGCCATAATTCGAATTATCCCGTTTATACGACAAAAAATTTTGGATGATCCATAATTCGAATTATTTTTGGAGTAGCTATAAACTAGGTATGTGTTTTCTTTGTGATTTTTGTCGAATTTTGTCGAAAATTCAAATCAAGCTCAACTCAACTATTCAACTCATCATGTTTATGTAGTAAATATTGCCGGCAATATTACGTCCGTGTGCAATAATTTTCAATGCCGAAAAAGGTTTCAGTGGAGACTCCGAGTAAGCGTAGTAACATATGTTAAAACAAAAAAGGGCGATTTGGACCAATCAGAATACGACATTTGGTTTTACTGAACCTTGCATGGAAGTAGTTGAAGCCGGCAAGTTTTACTCTTTAATTAAAAGTGGGTGGTAGTTTATTGATAAAGTTTTTTGCTGCGTTTCGCTAATAATTTCATTACGAATTTGTTCAATTATTTTCAAATTTTATGTAAGATTTATATAAAGTTTACAACAAGGGAAACTAGAAACATGAAGTATTTTATACTCATTGCTGTGTTTCTATTGTTCTCAGGTACTCAATATGTCTTATTTTTTTAAGCATTGAGAAATAAATATATGTATGTACCTTAGGAACCAGAGGAGAATTACAGCCCCAAAATGTAGAAGGAACTTTGGATGAAGGTATTAAAAACGATAACTCGGGGACAGGTGAGTTGGCTTCATTAAACTAAGAACGAAACGATGAACTTTTCATTACTACGCACCTAGATGCTGAAACATTCAAACGTGAAGAAGAAGCAATAAAGCTTGATGGATTAAATGTAGCACAAATGAAAGAATTACGTGAAAAGGTGGGGTATTTTGATTTATAATTTTAAGTTTATGTTTCATAATCCGACGAATTAACCCAAATATATCTCAATTTTTGCAAAGAAGTATATTTTACTCCTGCACCGCAGCGGTTTTCGGGCTTGAAAAGATCAAATTCGGCGACATATTTCGGATCTTCATTAAGTATATTGTTGCTATGAAGCTTTTTTTGATTTAGTAATGCTATGAATGCGTTTATTCATTAGAACAACAATAATAAAATATATTGTAATATAACAGCTATTAAATGCACAATAACAAGACTGCATTTACAAGATTTGGCAAAGAATACCATACAATAAAAGGAATAGAATTCATGAAATTGGTTTCTGCAGCTTAGCAGGGTTGGCCTGGTTGCGAACAAATATTTTGATTCTTGATTCTTCGGTCTTTATATGTATGTTTTTTTCTGTCATCTAGTATACTAAGCTTATTAAAGAGGCCAATTCCAGTTTTTCATAATATAGTTTTTTTGTTGGCCCTTATTCTGGTTGTCACTTATGGTGACAAAACGCGAAGTGAGACAAAAATGCTATTATGGTGCCAGTTTACACGGTTCGCTTCCGCGACCTTTCAACACGAAATTTGTTGATGCGGAGAGGATTCGGGTGGGAAGGAAGTGCGTCTCAATTTTAAAACGACTCACGTTCGCTTTTTCTGACAGCTCTCTGTTTTAATTTCATTTTGTATCATTTTTGTGTTCCATTTTATTTTCGTTTCAGCCGCAGTGATGAGTAGACGTGTTTTTTATTAGGGCGGGCAATGTTTTGGCATATGTTCTCTAGGGTGGGCCAAAAAAAGCAATTTTTAAAATAAAAGCATTACATTAAAAAAACTATTTTTGCACAATTAAAAAAACACTCGAAGTCAGTCGGGATAAGTCAGAAATCGAAGAAAGAAATTTGTATAGTCTAATATTGTTTTTTTTTTCGTTTTTCTGTCGAGAAAATTTGAAACATTTATTATAAAAAAATAAACGTCAACAAATTGATTTAACAATAATGAGGCACCCTTAATCTCATTTGCCAGGGTTCTCTTTGAACGAGCATTTCTTTTGACTACCATTCTTACAATTTTTCGAATATCACTTAAAAAGAAATATTGCTTTTTTTTGCCCACCCTAGTTCTCGTTCCGTTTGTTCCACCTGTCGTATGCCTGCACTACACATCGAAAGATACATCTGGGAGATGATCCACAGATGCATCCGGGAATAAATCCGCGAGCCGTCCACACGTCCGCGTATCAATCAGTCTGTGTTGATCATCGGAAGACGCAAGACATCAAGTACTTATTTTTGGGGTTCCACAAGCAGTTCTCACCTTGGTATAATTCTATAAACTTGAAAGGTTCCTCGGTGCTCATTGTCATTGTAGCCATTTTCAAAACAATACACTTCAAAACAATACACCGACGCGTCCACCTGCATTCAAAATGCGCACAACACTGATGCGTCGGCAGATGTGTGGACACAAGCCTTGCGTTCGCTCTGACGTCTGGCTCAAAATCCGTCAAGAATGGATTCAGGACAGACGTATCTCCGGATGTTAAATATTGTCCGGAGACGAACAAAAACCCCCTCTACACATCGGCGGATGTATCCAGGGCTGAGGCATCTTCCGATGTGTAGTGCAGGCATTAAAAGCATCTGGACTCAAAGCGAACCGTCTAAACAAGCTTTCGCTTTGGGGCGCCTCAAAAGGAGAGACAAAGCGAACCGTCTAAACAGGCACATGGTTCTCTAAAGGCGGCTTCACATGTAACTGCTTGACAAACACGCATGTTCAATCTTTTTGTTCAAGCGTGCTTGAGAGTGTGTATGAGATTTTTTGGGCAAGCATGAAGATTGGGCCTTTTCACACGGTGCCGTATTCATGGCAAGTAAAACCGGTTTTATATTTTAGAGAGGGCGCGAACGGAGAAATTTGCGAATAAAACCGGCTTTACTCAACACACTTATGGCATAGTGTGAACTGGTTCCTTAAACATCAGCTTGAAGATTGATCGAATTTTCATCTGCATGCTTGAACAAATCTCGATTGAAAACAAAAGTGTGAGTGCAAGCGAGCGCGTCGTCATTTTCCGAACGAAATTATTTAAGGATAAACTGCGGCTATTCAAGCATGATTGCGTCGTGTAGAGGCTACGGAGAAGTTGTGCGAGAATGCGTAAAAAGATTAAACATGCGTGCTTGTAAAGCATGCAGTTACGTGTGTAGCTGGTGACATATACAAGCGTACATGCATTGCAATCAGCAGCTCCATGATATGCGGAGATTTTCCACTGACACATAATTGCATGGTTGCGATCCGTCCCGGCTTTCACAGACAGCCCAAAAATCTAAGTAACGAGTTGCATGTGTTTGTTGTGTATGCTTCTGTGTCCTATGTCGAATGCGGCAATGCAGAAAAAGTTGAAAGTAGCCCGACTTTTGCGTGGCATGCGGAACATTCACGGAATATTTCGTCAGCTCGCATTTGAATACACACACTTCTATATTATCTGTCAACGAATGCAACGCATGTACGCTTGAATATGTCACCAGCTTGTAGCCGCCTCAACAAAGCAACATTTCAGTGAGATCAGGCAAATTACAGTTGTCAATGATATCGAGAAAAGGCGAATGCAGTGACGATTGTTCTCACTTGATGTTTGTAAGTGAGATTTTTCTCATTTGATATTGAAAGGTGACGTTTCTCACTATGGTGAGGTGACAACCAGAATAAGGGCCATTGCGTTTTTGTAATTGATTCCCTAATTGATATTAAAAAATTAACTTGAACGTAACAGGAACTGAATACTTTTTTAGAATTCCCCATTATTTTAATGTTTTCATGTTTTAAATGCAGTTCGATATTTCCCATAAGATAACATCGTATTAGTTAAAAATTATTCCGTAAAAATTTAAAATAGGCTCAAATTCATATCTTACATGTTTGTTGATAAATTAATATTTGCCTTATATAATTACTTATAAATTGGATATATATTTTAAAACTATTTTTTCATCAACAGGCGCAAAAGTTTGCTTTTCAAACAGAGGTAAATCGGATGATGAAACTCATTATAAATTCTCTTTATAGAAATAAAGAAATTTTCCTTCGAGAACTGATTTCTAATGCATCTGACGCGCTTGACAAAATTCGCCTCTTATCACTTACAGATCGAAATGAGCTCGAAACAAACCCAGAATTACATATTAAAGTTAAAGCAGATAAAGAGAATAAAGTTCTTCATATAATTGATACAGGAATTGGAATGACACGTAATGATTTAGTTAATAATTTGGGTACAATCGCTAAGTCTGGAACTGCAGATTTCTTATCTAAAATGCAAGATTCTACAAACTCGGAAAATCAAGATTTAAACGATATGATTGGACAATTTGGTGTTGGGTTTTATTCATCTTTCTTAGTAGCAGATCGAGTTATAGTTACAACTAAGAACAATGCTGATAAGCAATATATCTGGGAAAGCGATGCAAATAATTATAGCATTTTAGAAGATCCACGAGGTGATTCTCTGAAGCGTGGTTCTGTTATATCTCTTCATTTGAAAAATGAAGCACAAGATTTCTTAGAGGAAGATACTATTCGAGAATTAATCAAAAAGTATTCGCAGTTCATAAATTTCCCTATTTATATATGGTCAAGTAAGGAAGTAGAAGAAGAAATTCCAGTTGAGGAAGAAACCAAAATTAAAGAAGACGACGATGTTATCGAAGACGGAGAAGAATACGTAAAGGTTGAAGAAGATTCAGAATCGGAAAAACCAAAAACTAGAACAGTAACAAAAACGGTGTATAATTGGGAATTACTAAATGATAGTAAGCCGATTTGGACTAGAAAACCAAATGAAGTTACGACAGAGGAATACGTAGAATTTTATAAAAGCTTAACAAAAGATTCAACAGAACCGCTAACTCAAACTCATTTTGTTGCTGAAGGAGAAGTTACTTTCAAAAGTCTTCTATATGTTCCTAAAGTCCAACCATCAGAAAGTTTCAACCGGTATGGAACCAAATCTGATAATATAAAATTATATGTACGCCGCGTATTTATTACTGATGAATTTAATGACATCATGCCTAATTATTTAAACTTTATTCGAGGTGTTGTTGATTCTGATGATTTACCGCTCAACGTATCAAGAGAGACATTGCAACAGCACAAGTTAATTAAAGTAATTAAGAAAAAATTGGTTAGAAAAGCTCTAGATATGATAAAAAAAATTGACAAAAACGAATATGAAAAGTTTTGGAAAGAATATTCCACAAAGTATGATTATCCTGATTTTTTTTTAACTTTAGTAAAATATTTTTATCTATTTTAGCATGAAACTGGGAGTTATGGAAGATGCAAGTAATAGGTCACGGTTAGCAAAATTACTTAGATTCCAGTCGTCATTCGGAAAAGAGTTGACTAGTTTGGCAGAATATATTGAACGTATGAAACCTTCCCAGGAACACATATACTATATCGCCGGCGCTAGTCGTGCTGAGGTTGACAAATCACCGTTTGTTGAAAGGTTGTTATCTAAGGGCTATGAAGTTATGTATCTCACTGAAGCTGTCGATGAATACTGCATATCAGCTCTTCCAGAATTTGAAGGTAAAAAATTCCAAAATGTTGCAAAAGAAGGTTTTACTTTGTCACAGTCAGAGAGAAGTAAAACTAAATTCGAAGAGCTGAAGAAGTCATTTGAACCTCTGGCCAAATGGTTAAGTGATGTTGCTCTTAAAGATGAAATTGTAAAGGCTCAAGTATCAGAAAGATTAAGTCACTCCCCCTGCGCTTTAGTAGCGGGCATGTTTGGATGGACCGGTAATATGGAGCGATTAGCATTATCGAATGCACATCAGAAATCGGATGATCCACAACGAACCTACTATTTGAATCAGAAAAAAACTCTTGAAATAAATCCACGCCATCCACTTATAAAAGAGCTTTTAAGAAGGGTTGAAGCTGACGAAACAGATGATATTGCCAAGGAAATGGCAAAGGTAATGTTCCAAACTGCTACATTAAGATCGGGATATATGCTTAGAAAAACGACAGATTTTGCTGATAGCATTGAAAGGATGATGAGGCAATCTTTAGGCATTCCATTAACTGATGGGGCAGATGAAATTGACTTTGAGGATGAAATTGAAGAAGCAGAACTTGAAAAAAGTTCTCAGAAGAATGAAGAACAAGATGAGGAGGGAGAACATGATGAGCTCTGAAAGGTTATTTAGACTGATTTTGTATTCCTAGTTTAGTTAATTGAATAAGAACTTGAAATCTATTTAGTCATTTTTGATTTCCTTTGAATTAATTATAATTTTTGTTCCAAACTTATCAAGAATTTTAATTTATGTATAGCGATACCCTCATTCTAATACCACGTATGAGCATTTTTAGGGAAATTTTTTTTGTAAAAGATTATGTATTTTGCAATTCTCCACAGCAGTTGCAAAACCATGAAAGAAAAAGTCGCAACAAAACAAAATTCTATGGTCTTACTACAAAATATAATAACGGTAAGTACTGTAGAAGAAATAAAAGTTTTTTGCGTCTCCTAAAAAAATGAGATTTTTCTCGTACATGGTATTAGAATGAGGGTATCGATATATTACTTGTAAAACGACACAATTAATTTGTAACAAAACATTTCCTTCTGACTTCCAAAATGCACATATGTACTACGTATACATGATCAGTTGAACCCGAGTTCATATGCATGTAGAAGCGAGTCGAGCTAAAATAGGGTCGACTGAACTCGACTCAGCTCTGCTACCTGGGTTGAGTTGAAATAATGCATATAGACGCAAGTTCAGTAGTTGAGCAGTTGAATTTAGTTGACAGCAGCATCTCTGTGTTTTGTTTGTGATTTTTGTCGATTGTCGAAAATTCAACTCAACTATTCAACTAATCATATATAAGTAGTAATGTGCTTATATTCATTGTGGGGTGCTACACGGAGACTCAAGAAGTACGAAAAAACCGGTTTTAAAGGAGAGAAAGAAGGACGCACATGACGAAATTTAACGAAAGAATTTGTTGGAGGGGGTCAATTTTTGTGTTCTCGACACTAGGGGTGTTTTTTTAATCTGTTCCAGCACAGAACAGCTTCCATACAAAAATCTTGTCACCGATAATTATCAAGAACACTATCCAGCACAAAGGGAAATTTTAGATTTCCCTTTTCTCACATACGTTTTTTAACTTGACAGTTGACAAATAAAGTAAAATGTTTTGTTTACTGAATGAAAAAAGAGAAAAATTAATGGAGAGATAAATAAGATCGATCTTTGTGCAATATTAGAAGAAATTAAAATGTCCAAAGCCGTAATTTATGTAAATAAAAATGAAAATTTTCCTTGCCATTTTTTTAATGTTCCAGGACAGATCAGAATAGAACATTAAAAAAGCACGGCAACTGACATAATAATGGACTGCTCATCAGACATTATTTCCATACAAACTCATGGCACCAAAAAGTATAGTCCTCTCGCTCATCCATAAGCCCTATTTGTCATCGGACTCAAATTTTGTTAAATTTCGTGTTAAGAGGTCAGTGCATTTACTGCCAGAAATAAAATCAGATAGTGCCAAACTTGAAAAAATAAAATTTTACATTCAAAAGGGCACACTTTTCCATTATCTTATATATTTTTACTTAATAAACCACAAAATACGATAACTTTTTTATTTTTGTAGTAAAATAAGAACGGTAAATAAAATTCTGGAATGATTTTAAGCGAAATTTAAAATAAAACCGCCACAACGGTTGCACGATATTACAGTTGACATACCTGATTTCATTTTTTCCATGAACTAATGTCAGAATATTTACAAAAAATAAATGGGTACACAATGATCTTTTATATCTGTCTCTCTGCCTCGTAAGCCCCGGATTCACAGACATATAAGGCGCGTTTCTTTTTAATTGGAGTACGTACGCCAGCGTAGTTGGGCGCACATCGGAGTAGATGCTGCCACAGCTGAATGTGCGCTGAAATACTCCGGAGTACGTCCTCCAATGAAAATGAAACGCGCCTATAGATGAAACAGGGATAAAATAAGATCAAAATTGCATTTGTTATTTTTTTTAACAAAAATTTATTTTGTTTCATCGTCCAAAAACGAATGTAAAAAATTTTAATTTACAAAAGTAACTGACGTCTTTACATGTCAGTGAAAAAAGATTTGCCACTTATGGAACGAATTGGTGCCATGAAAATTTTCTGATGAGCAGTCGATTCTATATGTTAGTGGTTCTGGATTAAATTTGGGTCTGGGTCCTGCCATAACCTTCTATATAGAAAGTCATGAACACCAGTTGTGTATGTGTTAGTCGGTGGTCCAGGTGCCATATTCGTTTCCTGTCAAATTGTATGGAAAAGTGGATGTGAGAATTGTTTTTTTTGTTTCTTTAGTGAAATAATTATATAAAAAGAAAGTTATTACTCAATATGATGAAAACAATTAAATAAAAATGTTGTCAGAGAAGTGATATCTAAAAATTATAAATTTTAGTTCGATTTTCGTGTTTTTTTAGTGTCTTACAGTGGGCCTTATTACAAAAAAAGAAACTACATATTATATTCATGCAAACCTCATGTGATTTGATTAAAAATATTAAAAAAACATTGAGTGATTAAGGGCCTGTGCCAAGTTACAATTCAAATGTCAATTTGTATGGAAAATGCATTTCGATTTTACAATTCAATTTTCGGAGGTTTGTGTCTTTGGAATTGTAAGGAAATTTTTGAATTGTAGGGAAATATTAGCCAAACATTCATTTGACAGCATAAAATTTGAACCATTTTTTAAAACTCTTTCAAATATGTACAATGCTTCTTGAATTCCACCCCCACTGGATGATGTTCGTGAAGCAATTCCATTTCCATTATTTTAAAGACAAACATAGCCCTGGGCTTCTTTAAAAAAATATTAAAAATTTTATAAATTGCAAAATTTTGTTGTCCTCCATGTTGTCAAATGAAATGCGTGAATTGTATTTTGGCACACTTTGTAATTTCGAAGTGTCCGTGGTGAAAGTAGCAAATTCGGAATTGTAACTTGGCACCCACCCTAAGTGTGTTAATTGTAAAGGTGGCCCTTAGAATAGAGAACTACAGGAAAGGCCCTCGGGTATAAAATCCGTGTATGGGAGCGTAGTGAAATCGCTATCAGTCAACTGTCAAATTGGTACAATTTCTTGTTAGTTAACTGTCAAATTTTCCCGCGGCACTTTCTTTAAAACGAGTTTTTCTATAAAATTTATTTACAGTTTTTCGCAAAACTAATTAAAAAGAAGAAAGAAAGTTTAAAGAATTTGTTTTTGTCAATTAGAAGTTGTTACGAGTGAATTTTCAGTGAAAAAAGAGCAATGAAGTGTGCAGTTTGAATTTCACTACGCTAAAATTCTCCGAGGGCCCTTCCTGTAGTTTTGTATTCTAAGAGGTGGCCACTTTGTTTACATTTGCGGTGGTTTTGTCGTGCTTCATTAGGATAAAAATGTTCGTGCGGTGGTAATTATTAAAAATATAAGTGCTGAAAAATGTGAAAGAAAGTGCTAAAGTTTTTGTTTTGATTTCCATTTAAATTGAGGCATATTTAGTGCATTTATGTATAAATATTTAATCTTGGATATAAAAAAAATCTAGACTATGGATATAGCAGTAATCGGCAAAATCTGTAATGGCTTCATATCGAAGATAAAATCTTTATAAATGCACTGAATATGCCCCAATTTAAATGGCATTCAAAACATTAACTTTAGCACTTTCTTTCACATTTTTCAGCACTTATATTTTTAATAATTACACCGTAATGAAGATATTAATCACTTTAAAATCACTGATTATTCGATTACCACCCCACAACATGAAAAACTCGACAATTTTCCTAATGAAACACGACAAAACCACCGCGAATTTAAACAAAGTGGCCATCTTTACAATTAACACACAATCACTCAATGTTTTTTAATTAAGACACTAAAAAAACACGAAAATCGCACTAAAATTTATAATTTTTAGATATCACTTCTATGACATTTTTATTTAATTGTTTTCATCATATTCAAGTTAATAACTTTCTTTTTATGTAATTATTTCACAAAAGAAACAAAAAAAAAACAAAACTCAAACTCAAACTCAAAAAATAGTTTTATTCAAAGTCACTTATAATTTATTACAGAGTTATACATATATGTGTTTACTTATACAAGACCCTGGGTCATTGTAGGCAATGAATTTGACAACTTTGATTTTATTTAAAGTATACATATGGTTTATCATGTACTTATGTTACAAAATGTTGGTGTATTATTACCCCAACAAGTGAATAGTTTGTTGAAGTGTGTCTTGTTTGGTTTATCACAGTTGGTGGCAATGCTAAGCATATTGTGGAGGCACACCCAGAAGTTCACTTTCGGTTACGTCGTGGTTTGTAGGTGTACACACAATTACATGGTTGTTTAGATGATCATGAGTTTAATTAAATAATATACTATATTTGCTTTATTAGCTGCGTTCCATTGGGAGAAATTTTCTAATCCGGAGTACTCCGGAGTACATGGCCAATGGAACACGATTATTCATATCAGAAGAAAATACGAGTAAAACATAACCTCAAATTAATTTATTGCCCTTAAAAGAAATGTGAAATAATTATTTTTCTTTAAATAAAAGGAAATTTTATATCTTACTGTATACTATATTTACCGTTTTTGTAGATTTACTTTAAAAAAACACTTTAAAATAATTAATCGACAGTTTACTTAACCTTAAAAAACAAAAGGCCATCTATTTTTAAATAGTTAAAGCTTGCAAACCTGGCGGAAATTTTATGCGTTTCTAATAGGAGTGAAACACCCTAAAGCAAGAGCAGGGATAGTTGAGTATACCCGGGAGTACTCCGGAGTAGCAAATATTGCCCAATGGAACGCAGCTATTATCTTATCTTAACAAGGCAATGTTACAGTCTTAGAAACTATTTGAATGTAATAAGTCTTGTATTATAGGACTTAGGATCTTATAGATAGGTTTATTTGGCAAATTTGGTAGGTATAATAATTGAACTGTAATTGTACCTCCAGTAATGTCCAATGGACTAATTAAGTATAATAGAATTGCTAGTAACTTTATTTTTCAAATCTTTATAATTAGGACAACTTATAGCTCGAGTTATACTCTAAGAATCAATTTAACAATAAATTAAAGAACTTTCATTTCTTGCAAACTTAAAAGTAATTCAAATCACATAGTGGTAAAAATAAAAAATTAATAGGACTCTTCGGTCTTGTTTTGGTAAAGGTTATAATTATTTTGTAATGTCTTAATTATTTTAAGTTTAAAACTTAGTCTAGGGTCTAAGTCTAGGTTGGTTTAATCGTATAGTAATATGTTTTGATAATATAATCTGTTTTCTATTTTGCTATATATAGTTAAGGTTTAAATTTATTATATCAATTCACCTAATGGATTTCATTGAGGGTCGAGGGCCCCCATTGGTTAGATTAGTATTTTTAGCCCCGGTGATGGGTCAGGTCTATGCTATCGTAGAACGTAGTTGCGTTCACTCGAGAGCCACCGGCGAGACTGAGGTCAAAAGGACTGAGGTAGTAGTTAGTAGAAGCATTGCGGTTATCATTGTAGCATTCCTTTACTAAGTTATTTTCGTGGGTTCTAATATTTGTGGCTCTACTTATCCATTGGTTTACTAGGTATTTGAGAAGCGGTAGCATGCCGGCCTTTTCATATAGTTCAGCGTTAGAGTAGTAATTGGGTGCCTTCCATTTAGCCACAGAGAGACACAGTGTTACACTGTGTCTGACACAGAAGTGTTCCATCAACGACACAGCCGGGCACAACTAAGACAATGCTACCAACCCTCGCCAATTGAAATGCGATCGTTAATTTATAATTACAACAATATTGTTTCATTTTTAAGATTCCCAGCATTTATAAGATGTCGGGTAATTTAAAGAAATTATCAACATAAAATTTACGATTTACTTGTCAAACAAAAATAAAAACGAGGAAAATGCGCCGTGGCGGATTTTTCATGAACTTAAGTGTTCCATTTGGGCTTACACAGATCGACACGCTGTGTCGGGCACAATTGTCTTTCTGGGTCTAAATGGAAGGCACCCTTTATTCCTACTTTTATACCTCATTGAGCAACAATGCCTGAGTATTTTCCTCTCCGATTTTTCCAGGTTTTTTGCCCAGGTTACCGAGGTGGAGAACTGCGTTTACTTTTGTATTTAAGCAGTGTGTATAACCTGCCTACAGTTTTATGGGTTTTGGAAATAGTTGATTTCACGTGGTTATTGACTTTAAGTAGATTGTTGAAAGTGACCCCAAGGTATTTCAGTTCAGTCGAGTAGGGAATTTCTACGTTGTTTATTCTGAGTGACAGACGTTTACTTTTCTTTATTGATGCAGGTATGCCCTTGCCGCTAGCATTCCTAAAGCATATGAGTTTAGATTTACTCTCGTTGATGGACAGTCTCCATGTATTATAGAATTTATTTATAAGGTCTAGATGTCTAGCCAATATTTCCAAACATTTATCGGGGTCTCTATCAGATGCAAAGGCTATTGTGTCGTCCGCATATAGCAGGGCTCTGGAGGCGTTGCTATTCGCTTGATGTGGAAAGTCATGGAGGAAGATATTGAAAAGTTTGGGACCGATGATGGAACCCTGGGGAACACCCGCAGTTATAGGGGATTCAGTTGAGATAGTGTTATCGATGGTAACTCTGAAGACCCTATCCGCAAGGAAGTTGTCAATCAGCCTTATCGTACTTGTGGGTAGATCGATCGACTTTAGCTTTACTATAAGACCTTTATGCCATACAGAGTCAAAGGCCTTTTTTATATCCAGGGAACAGAGCACTAGCACCTCCTTTTGCCTGAGGCACTTAATTATCTGGTTTTGCAGCACGATTAGTGCGTGTTCAGTGGAGTGTCCCGGCCTAAAGCCGAATTGTTCGTTAGGGATAGTGTTATTTATTTCACAGTGGTTGTCAAGCACTCCCGCTATTGTTTTTTCCAGTAATTTTCCAATGTTCGAAAGCGAAGAGATGGGGCGGAAGTTCTCTACACTATTGTCTAATCCCTTAGGAATAGGGGTGAAATTTGCCACCTTCCAGACTCTAGGGAAGTACACGATGTTGATGCAATTGTTCAGGATTACTGTTAGGTAGGAGATAGCCTTAGTAGGCAATTTTTTTATAATGTAGTTGGAAATATTATCAGGTCCCGAGGATTTTTTATTATTTAGGGCTTTTGTTATGAAATGTAGCTTAGTTTCCGACGTGAAGTAGGGGGGAAGAGTGTTGTCTGGATTTAGCGAGGAAAGTTGGCTGCAAAATTGCAGTGTGGGGTCCACAAAACTTTGCCTAATGTCCAGATACCTGGCATTGATCGTGTTTACGTGACTCGAGTGCTTACCAATTGTGACGTCTCTGAATGCATGCTTATAATGGGAAGCAAACGCCTCAGCTATTAGGGCCGGGGCGACCACCTCCGTGTTATTTACTTTTATTTTTTCGATTTTGGACCTGGTTCCGCCTGTAAGCCACGTGATTTCCCTAAAGAAGTTGGGTCCAGGTTTTGTGTACATAAGTTTGTTTTGGAATGTGGCGTTAAGGTGCCTATTTATCTGTGTGTCAATAATAACTGTTAGAAGTCTAATTTGGTTAGTGAGGACCATTGTGGACTGGTCATGCCCTAATCTTCTATCAAGAGCTCTTTTGAGAGTTTTCTTCCACCTCTTCCTGGTAGTAAGGAGTGACTGTATTCTGGTGGGCATTCTTTCAATAAAGCGGCCCTTTGAAAGTGGAATATGGTCCGAGACCGAATCATTTACCGCATTAGTGAAGAGTTCAATGTGGGTATCGATGTCGATAGGGGAAAGGTTTATTTTATCATTCGGGAGATTTTGTTGTAGGCCCGTTTCAATTTGGAGCTGGAATTGCAGCCAATCAACAGATTTATAGGATCTAAAAGCCCTGCCTGAATTTATTATTGGAAAAGTATCAAGTATTTAAATGCTAAGTTCAACTGCGTAGTGATCGGAAAAAGAATCCACCGTCCTACAAATGGTACTAGAGTTAAAACTGTTAAGGTTATTGGACAACAGATAAAAATCGATGCAACTATTAGATCTTGGAAAAGTTGGACTATTGGGTCCTAGTAAATTGAAATTATTTAAGTGTGGGTTTGAATCCATCCATTGCTTTAGTGTGTTACCATTTCTATTAGTAATTGGGTTAGACCAATGGGGGTGCTTCGCATTGAAGTCACCACCAATGAGGATCCCCTCGTACGTCAATAGATTAATTCCGTTAATGGCTATAAGAAAGTCTTTAATCAGTGTAGTCTGGGCGTCAGGTGGCCAGTAAGCAGAGATAAATAGAAGCTTCTTAGGGTTGTTCATTAAATCCCTAGTGAGAAGTTCAATTGCGACATATGTTGTATTGATGGGTAGTTTTATCTGGGCCAGCTGTAAACGATTTTTACAGATTATAGCCGTGCTTTGGTCCTTATCGTTCCTAAAAGTTTGATAGCCAGGGACTGATAGTTTGCTTCTAGGGTGCAGATGCGTTTCTTGTAAGAGCGCAATGTCATAATTATTGTCTTTAATAAGTTTACTTAAGTACCATTTTCTCCCGCTTGCAACCAATGACCCCACATTAAGAGTGACGACCCTAATATCGTCTTGACTCATCTCTGATCTTGATAAGACGGAGATTAAGTGCGATAAAGAGACTCAATTTTTTGTTCGGGTCAGAGGTTGTATTTAAGCGGGAGTAAAATTCGACAATGTGCTCCATAAAGTCGGAGTAGCTTTGGCCAGTCAGTTCCTCTGAGAGGCTTGTAAAATCTAAATCAGCTGAGGATTTTTTAGCACAGTCAGCGTACGACACTTTTGGGTTATAGTAAGAATCCCTGCCCGGGGGCTGAAACTCGTTAGGGCCGGTACTATTGTTTTTTAAGAACTCGCTGTTTCAGGCGGTTCGTTTATTAATATGCTCTTGTTTCTTTTTCCTCAAACTATCCGCAATTTTTGTGAAGTACGGGCATTTCCTATAACTTGCCGGGTGACCGGTACTGCCGCAATTACGGCATTGCGGTGGCTCTTCGTCCTGTTTAGTACATTCCTTGACCTTATGGTCAAGCTTGCATTTAACACATCTGTAGGTATAATTGCAGTTTGAGGCCGAATGGCCAAAATTTTGGCAATTCCTACACTGGACTAGGTCCCTTCTTTTGTATTTTTCCCAATGTACTTTTTGGTGTAAGATGTATTGAATTTTTATAACCTCATTTGGGTCAGTGGTAGGAGGGACCTGAACCAAAAACATATCCAATCCTATCTTATTTTTTATTGAGTATGGGGTAGTAAAGGGTCTTATATTTGAAATTTTTAATATAGGGAAGTTTGAGGTAAAGTACGTAACCAACTCCTGCGCGGAGTACCCTGTGTCAACACCTTTCAACACCATGGTTGTCGGTCTTTCCTCTTTAGGGGTATAGGTAAAAGAATCAATCTTTTTTTCCTTTAACTTTAGGAAGAATGCTCTATGTTCTTTCCTTTTTTTGAAGTAAACTTTAACTACGCCACTTTTGGACTTCGTAATTTTGTGATCACAGTTTGGGAAAAGTGCTTCAATACCTTTAAAACTTTAAAACTTCGCCCCTTAGGACAATTGGGGGACAGAACCCCTTATTCATTCCGTCAGTCTCACCGGCGGGCCTCGGGGGGCCATTTGTGGCGCCCGTATTATAACCGAAACTTTTTGCAATGGGGACCCCTTTGCCGTTATTAAATTTATTTTTTGTATTCACTTTATCAAAATTTAAGTCTTCATATCTATTTTTATAATAATTAATATTAGTATCTTTATTTTCAAAACTAAATTTACTATTCTTAAAGCTAGCATTATTATTGTAATTTTTTTCATCACCTGTGTTGAGTTTCCTTTTTTTTGGCAATATTGTTGTCCAATCAAAATTATCAAATTTATCACCAACGGCGTCATCGTCCATGCGTGTGTCGTTGATGTTTTCCTTGTCTGGGTTAGGTTGACTAATGGCGGCAACAGTTGGCTTCACCAACACCGGCCATTCTTCATTCGTTGATGTTGTGGGGTTTTTTTTCCGGATAACAGCAGTGTCACGTTTTTCGGCAGCACTTGTTTGCATCGTATTTTTTTTGGTTCACGAGGCTTCGCCCCTTTACCTGCACTAATAATTTTGGGGTAACTTTTTAGCTCCGCTTTATTTGGCGTTGGAACAATATCCACGCCGGCTTCCATATTTGCGGCTGACCGCTTATTAGTTTCTTTATTATTGTATTCCACTATGGGACACAATTTTTACTGGAAACTTAGCACTATATTTATTTAGTTTTAATTTAAATTACTTTTTCTTTAAAGATAATTGTAAAACTATTTCGCAATTATTGAAATTATTGAAATTTCCTTCAATCACAAACACGTCTGCACTCGATCAAAATCTAAGATGGACCCAAAAAAAACAATTCTCACATCCACTTTTCCATACAATTTGACAGGAAGCGAATATGGCACCTGGACCACCGAATTGCTTACATGGATGTGTGAGCATGGCATGTTCATGGCTTTCTATATGAAGGTTATGGTCCTGCCATAACCTTCTATAATACAAGCCATGAACAACAGTTGTGTATGTGTTAGTATGTGGTCCGGCTCTGCTATATAGAAGGTTATGGCTCTGGTATATAGAAACAAGGTAATGTAAATGGGTTAGCTGTCAGATTTGAGAAAAACAAAAATTGTTTCATCGGTTTTTTATTAAAAATTAATAGTTAAATTGTGAATTAAACAAGATAAATTGCCAATAAATTAACTCGGAAGTGTGTGGAAATTGTGTGGAAGTTTGATTTGTTAGAAGTGAAACTTTTTTTTTGTTTTCGGAAATGTCTGCTGTATCTAGAAAGGTAAACAGATTTAATGTGGAAAATAGACATTCAAGATTAAATAAATAGAACTAATAGGTAAATAAACAAACAAATAAGCTATGGTGCAAGATTTCCAGCTCAGGAATCAATAAATTGAACTAATAGCTTGTACAAAATTAGGGCAACAATAACTAAATTTAGTGAAATTTGCTGGGAAATTGTTATCATCCTAAATTATTTACACATGAAGGATTTAGCATGGGCTTTGAAAGGTAAAACTATTAATTAAAAATACTACTTTCTACTTGAATTTACCAGTTTATAGAGTAGTCAGGAACCAGAGGTTTTAACGCAGATTTTCACGCTTTACAAGTATGTTTATATACATTACATCGAAATTTTCAACGCCTTGCACGTTATAGAGGAAATACTAACTTTTCGAGACTTCCAGGGGGTTTTCCCCAGTTTCCATAGGTGTTCGCCGCAGAACATTTTTTTTTCTTAAAGTACTCTTCAAAAAGTGCGCTAAATATCATTTCTATTGGTTTTAATGTCAGGTTAAAACCCCTGGTTCCTGACTACTCTATAAACTGGTAAATTAAAGTAGAAAGTAGTATTTTTAATTAATAGTTTTACCTTTCAAAGCCCATGCTAAATCCTTCATGTGTAAATAATTTAGGATGATAACAATTTTCTAGCAAATTTCACTAAATTTAGTTATTGTTGCCCAAATTTTGTACAAGCTATTAGTTCAATTTATTGATTCCTGAGCTGGAAATCTTGCACCATAGCTTATTTGTTTGTTTATTTACCTATTAGTTCTATTTATTTATTCTTGAATGTCTATTTTCCACATTAAATCTGTTTACCTTTCTAGATACAACAGACATTTCCGAAAACAAAAAAAAAAAAGTTTCACTTCTAACAAATCAAACTTCCACACAATTTCCACACACTTCCGAGTTAATTTATTGACAATTTATCTGGTTTAATTCACAATTTAACTATTAATTTTTAATAAAAAAACCGATAAAACAATTTTTGTTTTTCTCAAATCTGACAGCTAACCATTTACATTACGTTTCTGTATACCGTGACCCGGGACCACTTTTGCGTGTGCATGTATGCGTGTCGAGACGAATCGCATGGCTTGTATTATAGAAGGTTATGGTCCTGCGCACTGTGGTTTTCCTCGAATTGAGTTTGTGTGCGTGCATATTTGATCTTGCGCACTTCATCTATTTCCGTTGTTAGCTCGAACTGAATTTTTTGACGGGTGAATTCATACGAAGCATTGATTATAGAGTAAGTAGATATGGACAAACATTTGTCCAGCTACGATACTAGATGGCCATAGTTGTACAGTTTTAAGTAGGAGGGCTGCGAATTTCTGTTGTAAGCCTCTAAAATCAATGGGAATTGGTTTTCAACATTAATTAATTAATATTATTTCCTTATACGTGCATAATAATTATAAAATACAAAAAAAATTCAATTTTGTTAATTTTTAGTAAAACTTGAAAAAAGCCGGTTTGCGCCTGAATTTTAAAAAGCATTACAAAGCCCTTCACGCATGTTGGAAGAAAAGCCAGAAGTTTCGGATCTAATGCCGGATCCACACGTTTGCCAAGCCTTGGCAAGCATTCGCAAATTCAAACGTGTGGATAAGGCGTTTGGCTTGGCTTGTGTAAGCTTGCCGACGCTTGTGGCCTATCCGGTCGAGTGTGGATTCTCGGCAAACCAAAGCAAACGTTTTCAATTTGCGAACGCTTGCAAAGGAAGTTTGCGGCAAGCGTTTGTGATGCGTCCACACGTTTGTTTTAAAAAAGCGTTTTCAATTTGCGAACGCTTGCCAAGCCTTGACAAACGTGTGGATCCGGCATAAAAATAGATTCCTGTTTGTGTATTCCTTTTGTTTTGTTGTTGGAAAATATGATTTCTTGGTCGGTGGCTCAAATTTAACAATGAAGAAGATGATGAATGGAGATGCAAATGTAATTATTAAATTAAGCGTCCTATTTTTTTCCATGTTGAGAAAAATGAAATAGGTTTTTTTTAACAAAAATTCAAGCTTTTTTTATTGATTTTATTATTGATTATAGAGAAAATTTGAGTGATTAGTTTGGGTAAATTTGAATATATTTGTTTACAATAATAAAAAAACAAAAAAAATCAGAATTTTAGTTCAAAACCCTACTTCATATTTCTCAAGAGAAGTCGAATGAATGAAAGAATAACAGTTCCGATTTTGAAAGTTTTTTTAAATGTTTGTATTAAGGGTGATTGTTTACTTTATCGCCCCGCCCTACGCTCTGGGCGCAATACCAAAATGGTCGGGCCCTACTCCGAGAATGGGGTAGAAGTTGAGGTGGCGGAGTGTTTGGGGGCGCGCAATCCAGGGGTGGTAGCACGTAAGTTGTTTCAATCGGCCTCTTCATACAAAAATTCTGAATTTTTGTATGAAGAGGTCGATTGAAACAACTTACTTGCTACCACCCCAGAGTCAAAGTCGTTACTAAAATGACTGCTTATTGAACCGCTATTTTTGAAAAAAATACTTATAAAAAAGTGATTTTTACAAAATTTCAACCCAGAATAACTTTTTAACGGGTGACCGACGGCTAATTCCAAAAGGGAATGTGTTTAAGTTAACCCCTTATACAACCCCTGGGCGGTGGGGTGATAAAGTAAATAATTACCCAAAATTCTAAGAATTTTGGAATATACATCTACATATATATAACACGCCATTTCCCATTCATTTAGTTATGGTAGCTTCAATAAAGCCACTCCCTTGCTTACTTTCGATAGCATCAAATTTTCAAATTTAATGAAAACAATCCAAGAATTGGAAATAAAAATACTGCCGTGAAAACCCATAACTAATGGCGAGTTCCGCGACACAAAAACTCACTTGTTTTGTGGTGACAAAAAGATTGCAAACAGGTTGGAATTCTTGATGTGAAGGTTGCAACGAGATCTTAAATCAAAGAAGAAAGTTCTAGATGTGGACATATTGTGTATAGTTATAAGCAATATGAGGGATCACAATCCCTTGCCGACCAGCTTCCAAAAGGGAGTATGGTGTTACAGAAGTACTAGAAATTAACCAATAAATGAAAGATTTTAATATTTAATATTTATTCGTAATATTCAATATTCATCATACTGGGTGAGCTCTATGACCCACACACCACAAACTTTGTTCGCGTGAACCGTTGGAAAAAGTGCCAAGCCGCTGGAAAAAGTGGACACAAACATTCCGTTGACATTGTCCGCACAGGCATTCCGTCGGCCGTTTCATTCAAACTTCAAAGAACGACCGACAAAAGCCTCTTTCATGTGGACCTACCATTAAAAAACATAAGTCGTATAATACATATGTATATCTACAATATTTTCATTCATTTTTAATGTATTTTTTTTTGTTTCAAAGGTAAATTTTTTTTAAATGGTTGCGTTTTTCTTAAAAGTTGTTAATTGCAAATTATTGAGTTTATTGAGTAGATAGACAGGAGGCCTCTTCAAAACTACGCACATTTTTGTTGGTTGCAGAGTAGAGTAGAGTTATGCGTGCAACTGAAAAGCAGAAAATTGTTGCAGCCTCTAATTCGACGCCTTCTGTAAAACTGAAAAATTAACTTACATCTCAGCTCTTAGGAACTTGTTTGAGAGCTTTGTTTCTGGTCGTTCAATCAAGATTGTAGTGGATGGCGTCGAATCCAACCCTCATTCAATCTCGCCTGGCCTTCCCCAAGGGTCGATTCTCTCACCTGCTTTCTTTCTAATATCTTTAATGACTTTATTCCCGCAACACAATACTAGCCAATTCCTCTCACTCCCGGCTCACTGCGGACCTCCTGTTCGCGCCATTACGGTTTAGAAGTTCGTTTATAAAGAGAATAGATATATGTAAATATAAATAACAACTCGATTGTGGAACTGCCTTCCACAACCCAGCAGAGTTCAAACGCAAGGTTCATCGACATCTAGTCACGCACCCTCCAGACCTCTAACCTATTCCCTCTTTTCTATCTACCAGATCAAACTTAGTACTAGACATTACACCATGACTTGAACGACATGACGGACTAGTGTTACAAAGAGAGATTCTTTAGCTTGACCATGCCACATAAAAAAAATTCAAAAATAAAAATTATTTTATATATCTCAATCCTAATATGTACAATTATCCCTAAAAATCTCAAGTTTCTACGAATTAAAATACCTGAGAAAAAAAATTCAAAAATAAAAACTATTTTATATATCTCAATCCTAATATGTACAATTATCCCTAAAAATCTCAAGTTTCTACGAATCTAAAAATTTGTCACATTTTTCGCTAAAAAAAATTAAATAATCCCTTAAAAGCCATTTCATTTTTCTCAACCAACATAATAAAAAACGCTTGATGCCAAATTTCCGATTAAAGTTGTCTCGGCCATTCATTTCATACCCCATTGTCAAATTTCACCCATCGCCCACGAAATCAAAAACAAAACAATAGTGCCTGTTCACACAGGTCGCTTTGAGGCGCGACAAAGCGAACGAAAAAGCGAATATTTGTTTACACGTTTCGCTTTGTGTCCAGTCGTTTTTATGACAGGTGGAACATACGGTACGGGAACAAAGTTTGTGATTTTCATAAAAGTGACATACATTTTTATAAACTGTGATTACCTGAATATAATTAATTTTAGTAAAAATCTGTGCAACAAAACTGAAGCCTGAAAATTGTCCTATCGCACGTTTGCTCCCCATACGGGTGAAACGAAAATAAAATGGAACAGTAAGGTGATACAAAATGAAATTGAAACAGTCAGCTGGTCAGAAAAGCGAACGTGAGTCGCTTTCAAATCGAGACGCACTTCCTTCCCACCCGAACGCTCCCCGCACCGATAAATTTCGTGTTGAAAGGTCGCGGTGACCACCCGTGTGAACAGGCACATAGTGCCTGTTCACACAGGTCGCTTTGAGGCGCGACAAAGCGAACGAAAAAGCGAATATTTGTTTACACGTTTCGCTTTGTGTCCAGTCGTTTTTATGACAGGTGGAACATACGGTACGGGAACAAAGTTTGTGATTTTCATAAAAGTGACATAAATTTTTATAAACTCTGATTACCTGAACATAATTAATTTTAGTAAAAAATCTGTGCAACAAAACTGAAGCCTGAAAATTGTCCTATCGCACGTTTGCTCCCAATACGGGTGAAGCGAAAATAAAATGGAACAGTAAGGTGATACAAAATGAAATTGAAACAGTCAGCTGGTCAGAAAAGCGAACGTGAGTCGCTTTCAAGCTGCTGACAGAAACAGGCGCAAACACCGTGCGGGCAATGACAGAGAGAATGGAAGTAGTGTATTCAAATGCGCCCTAACGAAATGCTGTTTTACGCTACGCACACACCGCGCAAGTTGCTTTACTTTCTACTTTCTGCGCGTTGCCGCCGCGTGTGTCAAGAGATGTTTGTGTTTTGAGTCGTGTTTTGGTGGTGGTTGGCATATGTTTGGAGTCGTGTGTTGGTGTTGGCTGTGATAGCAAATTTGTTGATTTTTATATTTTTTAATGAAAATCTTTATTTTTCCAAATTGGGGTAATTAAATTAGCATCTAAAAAAAAGACAAACCCTGTAGGATAGAAAAATTATATGTAAATCATTCAGGTTTTTCACTTTTTTTTCCAATCACGTCCACTTGTCACTTTGATTTCGTTGTTGTGTTCAAAGTCGGAGCGCGCCGCCGACACCGCAACATCATGTCCAGTGAAAAGTCGCCACATACCGCGAAGCCAATGTCCGCACGGCGTTTGCGCCTGATTCTGTCAGTAGCTTCAAATCGAGACGCACTTCCTTTCTCCCCGAACGCTCCCCGCACCTGTAAATTTCGTGTTGAAAGGTCGCGGTGACCACCCGTGTGAACAGGCACATAGGAATCTATTTTTAGATCCCGAGCCAGCATAATCAGTGGCAGCTTCTTAAATGCGCGAAGGGCTTTTCCATAAACAAGAAAAAGTTTTTTCGGAAACTAACCATAGTATAGAGGAGAACAAAACCCTGCGATGCCAGCGCACGAAGCTCGTAGCGCCGTAGCTGGATGTTAATTTCACTCGCGTTTGTCCATATCTAGTTAGTATATAATCAATGTACGAAGTTTCCATGCAATTGAAAAAATAGTGAGGTTATGGGTGCATATTTGGTTGAAGAGACATTTGTTTTGTTTGTTTACCATCCGTGAAGTCTGCCATCGGCGTTAGTTTTGTGTTCGTTGTTTTTGTAGCGCGTTAATTATTTTATATTAACTATATATGTAAAAACAGAGGAAATTTAATTTTGACAATGGCTAAAAGAAATGTTTGGGAGCATCAGGAAACAAAAACTATGTTAGAAATAATGTGCGAACAAAATTCCATTCACCATTTTGATGGAAAACTGTATAGGAAGTCAGAAATATAGCAAAAGAATTAACAAAAAGAGGTTATGTGTTGATGGCAGTTCAACCCGATTTCAACCCAACTCGGAATCATATACGGTGGTCAAAATTTCAACTTTTCAACCTAATCATAAACGGGGTAATTGCCTAGGAAATGGCAAAGGTAATGTTCCGAACTGCTACATTAAGGTCGGGATATATGCTTAGAAAAACGACAGATTTTGCTGATAGCATTGGGCATATTCACACAGTGCACATTCATGGCGCCTAAAACCGGTTTTATAGATGAGAGAGGGAAGGGAGCGGAAGAACTTATCGAAATATTTTTCACGCAAAAGCAAACGCGTGAAAACTGGCACACATATAAAAAGTTACTTCTATCTCTTGCATTCTTTAGCTCTGTTTTTCTCTAACAAGTAAATTTCATCTGCAATACATTTAAAGGTTCCTGTATAGCATTCAAATTTACTACACTCATTTACGCCCCGTCTGAGTTGCTAGGAGTTGAATAAAACCGGTTTTACTCACCACAATTATGGCAGCGTGTGAATATGCCCATTGAAAGGATGATCAGGCAATCTTTAGGCATTCCATTAACTGATGAGGCAGATGAAATTGACTTTGAGGATGAAATTGAAGAAGCAGAACTTGAAAAAAGTTCTCAGAAGAATGAACAAGATGAGGAGGGAGAACATGATGAGCTCTGAAAGGTTATTTAGACTGATTTTGTATTCCTAGTTTAGTTAATTGAATAAGATCTTGAAATCTATTAGTCATTTTTGATTTCCTTTGAATTAATTATAATTTTTGTTCCAAACTTATCAAGAATTTTAATTTATGTATTATATTACTTGTAAAACTTGACACAATTAATTTGTAACAAAACATTTCCTTCTGACTTCCAAAATGCACAAATGTATGTGCTCATATTCATTGTGGGGTGCTGCACGGAGACTCAAGAACTACGAAAAAACCGGTTTTATCGGAAAGAAACGAAGGAGAGGAGAGAAAGAACGACGCACATGACGAAACTTAACGAAAGACTGGGCACTTCTGTCAAGACTGATGTTTTAACATTTCATTATTTGACAATGGGCACAATACTGTGAAAGTTAAATTGAAAAAAAACAATTAGGATTTATTATGGATAAAAATAAGGTAAATTTATTAAAAAAAATTGTGGCGTTAGACATATTAAAAGAAATGGAATTATCCGAAGTAGAAGAAATGTCAAAACTTAGAGAAACGCCACGCTTTTGGGTGAATCCTTTCTTGGCATTTTCACTTTCCGCCATATTAGTTGTAGAAAAATTTAAAAGATGTCAAGACAGTAATGCCAAGACAGATTTTTAGACATATCTGTTTTGCCATATGTTTGTGTCCTGCCGTAATAGTCTCCACGAAACATTTCCAGGCAATCTGGAAATGGCAAGGCAGATATCTGGAAGATTTCTGTCTCGTGGAGACACCGTGTCATTGAGGCTATACAAGGAGATAAAACTCCGTGTTGTCAATTTTTGTTTGATTATTGGTGGCGCTGCAGTCAAATGTACCCCAAAAACATGGCCGATTGTATTTATCCGGCTCATGACAAAGTTCGTTTACTACTAATATATTTTACGTTTACCAGCTTACAGCTGTTTACCAGTTTCTAAATTCAATTTATATCAATGCGATTATACGTAATTAATCAATTTTTGATGTTTTCAATGAATTTTTATTAATTTCATGTGGGGTACATCGGACAAAGGTGACATATGTGGCCAAAAATGAACTAGAAGTTTAGTTTCTTCTACCCATCTATTTCCTGTCATTTTCCCCATAAGAGTTTTACCTCTTTGTATATTCTCCATGACATAACCTTCTATATTACAAGCCATGAACAAGGAAAATATTGAGAACGAATTTCCGCTCAATCGGACTACAAATCGGTGGTCACATTATGTTGTTAGTGTAATTTGGAGAATTTGGTAGTCCGATTCTCTCAATATCTATTCTTGTTCATGGCTTGTAAATATAGAAGGTTATGATGATGATGAAGATTATGTTCCACACACACACTTAAAAAGAAGTATGGTTGTGTGAAATTCTTTAAAAACAGTTAAGTCTACTGTAAATCGTGGCTCCAATGGCAAATCTATATTATAATTACACAAGGAGAGCTCCTTTCAGTACCCTTCAGGAGCTTTTTTCTATATTGAAAAAATGAAAATAGCATATATGTCGATGGGAGAACCATAGTGATCCAAGCGACATTTTAAAAAATGCTTATTTTTTAATTGAATGGATAGAAAAAAATTAAATCTTTCGTGCCATACTAATCCAAACACATAAAATTTATTAATGGGGTGTTATATATGTGCTTGGATTAGTATGGAACGAAAGATTTAATTTTTTTCTGTGCATTCAATTCAAAAAGTAAATATTGACAAAAATGTCGCTTGGATCACTATGGCTCTCCCATCGACATATATCATCTATACTTATAGAAAGCTTTGAAAGCTCACTCATATTCTCTCAACGTAAGTTTTTGCCCAAGGTATGCTCTTACGGAGAGCCGATTTATGAAATTTTATTAGGAAATAATTGTTTTTAAATTTTCACGTGCACCGATTTCATTGCAATTTTGCATGGTATACGATGGTTCACCAGGTAAGAATATATGCTACCAATAATTTTATTTTTTCAATGTATTCAACGGATATAATGGTGTTTAATGAAATATATCGGATAACTCAAAAGTGAAGTTTCTGATATTAAGTACAATCTTCTTTAATTTGGTTTTACAATGGTTTTATTTATTTGCAAGAATGTTTAAATTCTTATTCTAATAAGTAAATGCAGCCTCGAACAAATAATTCCTTGAAAATCGTCGAATCCTTTCGAAACGTCATAAGGGATAGTCAAAAAAGTGCAAAAAAATTGTGCAAAAAGTGACTAATTGTGGTTATTGAATTTTTAAAATGAAGAGAAGCACACAAAATAGAAATTATTATGAACAACATCGCGAAGAAATCACTAAAAAGAGGGCATCGAGACAAACTAATGAATTGAAATGAATGGAAATGAAAGCCAAAATGCTACCAATTCTACCGGTTGTGTTCGTAGGCAACCTAAAGCATTTTTCAAGGCTGCCATTCAAGATTATTGTAATAATTTTATACCGGAAAAATTTAGCTTAAGGCCCGTCCTCACTACTCGGACTTAGATCGCACGCGCTTTTGGCGGAAAGCAGTGGCGGCTCCTGCCTCTAAAATTTGGTGGGGCTTGAAAAAATATTAATTATTAATATAATTTTTTTAATGCAGGTTTCCACTCCACCTTACATCCGACTGCACTAAACATTCCCCAGCAATATATTTTATACAATTGGATTATCAGTGTATTTTACATGTATTTGTTTACATTAAAAATACTACGCGAATTTTAATTTTAAAATTTTTTAAATTGATATATTTTTATTCTAAATTTTGTTTGAATTTGGCTGTTTAAAATTGCCCAATATATTTTTTATCTGAAATTATTATAACTGTGTAAGATGAAAATAAACTGAATGACTCGTGTTTACTAAAGTGAAGCATTCAAGAAGAATAGCGTTCGGATTAGAGGTACTGCATTCAGAGCATTAACCGAAAATATGTGGTCGGTTTCCCCAAAATTAATAGCGCCGTTTATTTAAAAAAAGAAAATAGGAGAAATGATTTTATGAAAAGGAACTTAACTCTATTCGTTGCTATCAAATTTAGGCCTATCCCACTAGTTTTAAAAATATAAACTCAACTTCTTGAAAAACGAATAATAAAATCTTTGACAAATCAAAACAAAAATTGAAAACAAATCAATAAAAGAACAAGAGTTTTGACGTGATATCGTCTTATAAATCGATGCGGTTGGAAGGCATTCACGAAAAAGTTGTAACGAAGCCACTAACGTCCAGTAACGTTACGATGCTCGCGCAACATTCGAGAAAAAGGCTCGCGTTCTTAGCGTCGGAACAAAAGAAAGAAAGCGTCTCAATGGGGGGTGCTACACACGAGACTAATTCGGACTGGTGAGGCTTTAAGGGTTCCAAATGACGAATTTGTGGTTAAAATTTGAAAATTCAAAATGGCGGACTAAATTTGGCAATTGTGTTCCGGTTATACTGAAAATCAGTATGGGGGGACTTTAAGGGTTCCAAATGACGAATTTGTGGTTAAAATTTGAAAATTCAAAATGGCGGACTAATTTTGGCAATTGTGTTCCGATTATACTGAAAATCAGTATGGGGGGACTTTAAGGGTTCCAAATGACGAATTTGTGGTTAAAATTTGAAAATTCAAAATGGCGGACTAATTTTGGCAATTGTGTTCCGATTGTACTGAAAATCAGTATCGGGGGGCTTTAAGGGTTCCAAATGACGAATTTGTGGTTAAAATTTGAAAATTCAAAATGGCGGACTAATTTTGGCAATTGTGTTCCGATTGGACTGAAAATCAGTATCGGGGGGCTTTAAGGGTTCCAAATGACGAATTTGTGGTTAAAATTTGAAAATTCAAAATGGCGGACTAATTTTGGCAATTGTGTTCCGATTGTACTGAAAATCAGTATCGGGGGCTTTAAGGGTTCCAAATGACGAATTTGTGGTTAAAATTTGAAAATTCAAAATGGCGGACTAATTTTGGCAATTGTGTTCCGATTGTACTAAAAATCAGTATGGAGGGGGCTTTAAGGATTTCAAATGACGAATT
This sequence comes from Thereva nobilitata, assembly GCA_963855945.1. NCBI lineage: Eukaryota > Metazoa > Arthropoda > Insecta > Diptera > Therevidae > Thereva > Thereva nobilitata. The sequence goes on from OY979695.1 coordinate 80,673,970, forward strand.
TGTGGTTAAAATTTGAAAATTCAAAATGGCGGACTAATTTTGGCAATTGTGTTCCGATTATACTGAAAATCAGTATGGAGGGTGCTTTAAGGGTTCCAAATGACGAATTTGTGGTTAAAATTTGAAAATTCAAAATGGCGGACTAATTGTGGCAATTGTGTTCCGATTGTACTGAAAATCAGTAGTGGGGGGGGGTGCTTTAAGGGTTCCAAATGACGAATTTGTGGTTAAAATTTGAAAATTCAAAATGGCGGACTAATTTTGGCAATTGTGTTCCGATTGGACAGAAAATCAGTATCGGGGGGCTTTAAGGGTTCCAAATGACGAATTTGTGGTTAAAATTTGACAATTCAAAATGGCGGACTAATCTTGGCAATTGTGTTCCGATTGGACTGAAAATCAGTTTCGGGGGGGTTTAAAATGACGAAAAGTGTAAATAAAATTGAAAAATAAAACTGAAAAACTAAATAAAACGAAATATGTCAGTGATTTATGAATTTAAAAGTGTAATCTTCATTTAATCCTTTGTTCCAAAAAACTTATAACACAAAAAAGACGTTATCACGTAAAAAATTCGCCCGTATCGGTCTTTACAGGAACCCATATTTTTATATAAATAATCTGCCCGGCGTTCTTTTTGCTGCGCGAACAATTCAAAAACTTTTTCATTAAAAATTGGAAACTCGGAAATATATTTATTATTATTATTATTTGCCAAACAAGGCACACTTAAACTACACATTACTTAAACTAAAATTACATTTTTAAGACTTACAGGTACTTAAAATTAGGTACTGGGAAACTAATCTTAAGTTATAATAAAGGTTGTGCAGTTAGTAGGGATCTGAGTTTCATTTTGTAGGAATGTTTATTTATGGAGGGGGAGAAACATGATCCATAAGTGTTAAAAACCAAACAGCATCCGTTGACGGGTTCGTTCCTACCATACTCCGTACGATGCGGGTATTCCTTAAGCAGTTTCGTATGTCTTGTTTGTCGAACGTCATTAAATTTGATCATATCCGACAGGTACTGCACTTTAAGGTTGCCTTTTAGAACGTCAAAGGTGAGGCAAGATGTGAGCAGCTTTCTCCTACATGACAGAGGCATGAGTTCTAACACCTTTAACCTCTCCATGTAGGGTGGTAGGCTCTGATAGTCATGCGGGTCATGCAGATGCCTCAGAGCAAAAAGAAGGAATTTCTTTTGGATTGATTCTATCCTGCTGCTGTGAACCTGGAATATAGGGTCCCAAATTGGGCAAGCGTATTCAAGGATTGGGCGGACTATAGAACAGAAAAGTGTTTTTGTGACCCATACATTGTCGAATTCTTTAGCCCTTCTCTTTATAAAGCCAAGAAGTTTATTGGCTCTGGCCGTAATATTATCATACTGCAGATTAAAGTTTAGTTTGTTGTCCAGGACAACACCTAAATCCACAATATGATCAACATGATTTAGTACTTTGCCGTTGAGATGATAATAATGTAGCTGCGAGTTTTTTATGCGTGAGAAGGTTATTGCATGACATTTGCTGGTGTTAAGATGTAATTTATTAGCTATACACCAGTCATGTAAAGCATCGAGTTTCGACTGGAAAAAGACTACGTCGATTTCGGACTTAATGGCGCTATATATTTTCAGGTCAGGGCATAAAAGAGGTGTGGGATATCTTCTAACTTTTCAGATAAATCCGTGATGAAAATATTGAAAAGAAGAGGACCCAGATGACTACCCTGAGGGACCCCGGAAGTTACTGCGATTTCATTAGAAAAAAATCCTTGAAATCTAACGACCTGAGTTCTTTCATTCAGATAAGAATTTATCCATTTTAGGGCAGCTCCTGATATACCGGCTTTTACAAGCTTTGCCATTAATATGTCATGGTCTACCCGATCAAAGGCCTTGCTGAAGTCAGTATAAACAGCATATATTTGATGGCCATCTTCCATGCCACGCAGCAGATCAGAGGCTAAGACCATGAGATTTGAGGTAGTCGAACGTCCTTTTCTGAATCCATGTTGTTATTCGTTAAGGTATGGGTCAATTAGGGGAGCAATTTTGTCATAGATAAGTTTCTCAAAAAGTTTGGGGATAGATGACAAGATAGCAATGCCCCTATAGTTGCTCACTGAGTGCTTGTCACCTGCTTTATGGATCGGCGTCAGGAAAGATTTCTTCCACATCGTGGGGAATTGCCCTAATGATAATGATTTATTGAAAATAATGTGGAGAGGAAATAAGAGCTGTTGCGAGCAGCACTGCAAAAAGGTAGGAGGCAGATTGTCAGGACCGTGGCCTTTTTTAGCATCAAGATTATTTAGGACGGTCATTATGTCGTCAATGGATAGGGATAGGTTATTTACAACAACTGGACTGGCAGTGTTAGTATCAGTTGGATCGGTGTGCACCGTATTGGATTTTGGGCTTTTCATTTTCGCTGGATTTTTGCTGAACCATGTAGCGAACATGTTGCTGATTCTTGTGGGCATGAGGAGTGCTTTCTACCGTTTGTCATGGATGTCGGATAGCCCAGGTTCTTTCGTTTTATACTAACGAAGTCAAAGAATTTTTTGGGATCCTTAATGATGCTCTCTCCGACAGAATTAAGGTACGCAGTATAGGCCTCACGTGACCTAAGAGTAAATTCGGAGGCTAGTCTAGTATTAGCTAAATTTAATTCCGCGCTGGGATTCTTTTTAGTCCTATGATATAATTTATTCCTCCGATTTCGAAGAGACCGTAAATTTTTATCAAGCCATGGCTCCGATAATTTATCCTTTTTTTTAATTCTGGGTACATATTTGTCAATTGAGTCGAAAATGATAGTATAGAATCGAGATACTATTTCGTCGATATCAGTGCCTAATAGCATATTCTCCCAGTCGACAAGCGATAGTTCGAAGATGGTGTTGTTATAATTAGCGTTCCTGAAGTCATAAACAATTGACTTATTGTACGATTTGCGATGATTAGAAATCGTAGAGAAGATCTCAAGAACCCAGGCGGAGTAGTGGGTAGAGTTTGAGAAAAGGTTTTCCTCTGGGGAAGCAGGTAGGATGTTCACCTCCTCATACGAGTTGGTAAAAATAAGATCTAACCATTTACCGCAAGAATTTGGATACCTAACGATTTGATGGAGATCGTTGCCATAAAAAGTGTCGATAAGTTTTATATCGATTGTGTTTATGACATTAATCGGAAGTAGGGTAATGTCTTCCTCGTCTGGAATAAAAGATAGATTGGGGCGGTTAAAGTCTCCAAGGATGAACATATCGTCATTGGCGGCGAGTGAATCGTTTACATCATCTAATATATGAAGTAGGTCATCATAATTAGATTCGTCAGAATTGGGTGGGATGTAGAACGTGCCAATAAATATATGTTTTCCTCCCAAGTTGATACTTATAAAGACGCTCTCAAAAGATTGTGAGCGACTGGTCGTGATAAGTTCACTATTTAAAGGATCTTTGACGGCTATAAGGACTCCCCCACCTCTCGAGAGGCCGGTAGAATTGTAGTCTCTGTCACATCTATAGATAGTCCAACTACAGTCTAAGATCTCCTCATTAAGGAAAGTTGTATTTAACCATGTTTTGGTTATTACAATTATATTAAAGGGACACGATTTGGAGTCAATGAAGAGATTATTCAGCTTCCCTCTCATACCACCGTAGTTGTGATAAAAGAGCCTTATGCTTTCAGATGGGGTTAGTTTCGGCTGGATAGAGATAAGGTTAGTCTTCGGGGGAGTAACTAGTTAGGGGCTATAATACCTAGACATATTATCGCGGCTCCTTTGTAACTGATTTACGTGGAGCGATCTCATGTGGGAGGCGTAAGTGGCAAGATCCTTGTCAACATCTTGGGGTGAAACCTGATATTGCTCGTGGTACAAGGTAAAGAGTTTCAGCAAAGATTCGCGATCAATAGGGAGACCTTCTTGTTGAATGGATATTACAAGGTTGGTCTTTGTTTTCCCGTTTATACAGGTGGAATCCGGTGCCTTGTTCATGTAGGCGAGGAAAAGCCTTAAATTCCCAAAAACTCTCCTGTCTCTTAAACGAGACAGTAAGTATCGGCCCTCTGTTGAATTAGCTGAAATTAGGGTGTTTTTTACAACAGGAGGCTGTAGAGGGTCCAAGAAGGGTTTTTTTAATTGCGGGGGTTTCGGCTATGTGACTCACCGGGGGGAAAGTAATGGCAGCCATCGGTTGGGGCTGTGGGGCAACCATCGGTTGAGGTTGTGGGCAACCATCGGTTGAGGTTGTGGGGCAACCATCGGTTGAGGTTGTGAGGCAACCATCTGTTGAGGTTGTGGAGTTGGTGTTGGGTGATTTGGAGGAATATCGTTGACATCATAGTAGGAGCGATCGCCGACGATGATATGGCTGCGAGAAAAATTTGAGTAAGGAGACGAGTTCTTGAGGGTTGGGGGTGCGGGGACAGTGGATGGTAAAGTAAGCATTGTGTTTGTCTTACTATTGTTAGTTTTGGAGTTAGATGAGGTATTTATTGCTATCTTAGTTTGTATGTTAGATTTATTGGTTTTAGTTTTTGATGCAATGTTAGATTTAGGAGTTGGTTTTGGGTAGGTGTTAGTTCTATGGGGTGCTGTTGTCTTAGGTTTATTTAAATTAATGTTAGGTTCAATGTTAAATCTACTACTTAACCTATCACTCCAGCGACGAAGAGAAAGCTCGTTCAGTTTAAAAACATCGGATTTAGAGCTGAGAAATAGCCATTCGTATTTAGTTGGCATTGTCAGCTTAAAACTTTTGAATTTGGTGTTGTCGCTTCTTCTGTATTGCAATGATTCGCATTTGAGTAAATCCACTGCAAACTCAGTTTTGAAGAATTTGAGCACCCAGGAAGGATCAGCTCGTGGTGGTGCTCCTTTCAAGAGATAGGCAGATACATCAAGCTCAGGCCGGACGGTGTCTTTAGCCTTTCGAGGCTTCGATTTTCTAACCTTACTCCACTTGGTCTCCTCTGTGATCCTGTTGGCTGCACTTATTTTTTTAAGTCTGTTGTCCCATTCATCAAGAGACCACGTTGTTCCAAATTTGTTTATGGTTGGTTGGGGTAGGTGTAGCGATGGTAGGTTAATGGATGGGCTTGAAGAAATTGATATGCTTTGAACGTGTAGATCATTTGACAGGTTAGGAGAACCAAGTAAAAAGTTGCCATCACGATTGCATATAGTATGGCTTGATTCACCAGACAGGGAGCCTGCTGATTTATTTGTAGCCCTCTCCACGGGGGCGGAGAGATTCGTGTCAATGATTTTATTTATTGATGAATTTATAATTGATATTTCCGACTTCAGATGATTTAATTGCATTTGTAGATCGTTCTTGTGTTGTACCATTGAGTCGCCGATGGAGGAGAGCTTATTAATAACTTCGCAAGTTATGGAGAACAATTCGTCAGTGTTGTGTAGGTCAGTATTATTTGCTGAGTTGGTCTTAATTTTTTTGATACCTGAATCGATTGAATTTAATCCGAGTTTAATTAGATTCGATAAATCGTCAACCTTTATAGCTGCATTATCGTTGGTGGATAAATTGTTAAGTTTGGTTTTTATCGATTGTAAATTTTTCGAAAAAACCTGGAAATTCGAGTCCATCTGGTCCACAGCACATAAAAGTTCATCAACATTTTGTAGGAGAAGTTGCGTATTCTTTTCCATATTGGTAGTTTTTTCACTGCGAGCTTCCAAGTCGTTCTTTAAGCAATTCACCGTGTCATTTAGATTGTTTACGTTGTCGTTGCTCGTCTTAATTGCTAGTAGTTAATGCGGCAAGTTTATCGGCTTACACTCAGTGCAATAAATCTTGAAAGCTTTCCGATAGTCTTTCAAGTATGTTGTAGCCGTACGCGAAAGTCCAATACAAGTTGCGTGATATGAGTTTTCACATATTCCACTGCATGATACCAAATTGTTGTCGTCAGCACGTGACGTAACATCGCACGAGCTGCAACTGCACTTGTACATTATGAGATTAAGGAATTTAAATGTGAGTCCAAAGTCCAATAAATTGTTTTTGTGACAAACCAATTTATATTATCACGGAGAGTAATCTTTTGACACGACACTCAAGTAACTCAAAAAAAAAACGAAGTCACATTAATAATGGGAACACAAAAAAAGAGAAAAAAAAAGGGTTAACAGAAATTATTTTAATTGGAATTCACTGCGGAGAAACGGTCAGCTCACGGCGACGTTACAACTCGACTTCCTATTCGACTACATATTGGTAATGCCGCTAATGAATTCAACCGACACTGGCCCATAGTGTTGGATTTGTTCATTTTAATATCTTTTAAGTACTAAATAGACGTTCAGATTCAGCTGTTGAAACGGGTGTGGTTAATATTATTTCTAATAAAATAAAAGCCTCATTAGGCAGTCCAGTAAAATAAAGAATTCACTTCGTAATCCTTTGCAATGGGGCGGATTTTTTTCCATTCTCTTATAAATTGTATCAATAATATATGGTAAAAAATCCGCTTCCTAAAAAGTGCCGCTGCAATAGTTATTAAACAAAAGAAGTGTTAAGTTATGGTTTTTTGCGTATAGATTTTAAGATATAATTTTTCCGAAAAAACTGATAACGCCATTCGAAAGAAACTTTCTTGTACGACAAAATCCCTGGGAGATGAGAATTAGTTAATTAAGGTGTAATACCTTCATAGTATGTGTGTATGAGCAAAAAATGGCTATAACTTTTGATTGTTAAAAGCAACTGCAAAAAGCAAAGTGCTTATTGAAGAAAAAACTTTGCTTACTCGATCTATGCACTTAAATGATAGAAAACTTATTTAAACAATTATTATTAACTAATAATTGGCAAAATATCACTTGTTTCAGTAAATCTTCTGCAAATTGTTAAAAACCAAAATTATTTTTAAATTTAATTTGTGGATTGGTTTCCTGAAATGGTCCTAATTAAGATGTATGCATGTATTGAAAAAAATTAAAAAAATCGTATTTTTTTAATACGCACCTTTTATTTCACGAATTTCGGGAAGACGAGCATTTTATTTTTTCCATGCGTAACTTCAATCAATAATAACAATAGGTGCAACATACTTATTGACATTTAGTAGGTGGTCAATTTATAGCTGAAAAGCCATACTTTACGATAGTATAATTTATTTTATCAAAATATTTTAACAAATGATTATTCCTTAAAAATATGGAATTTTGAAGTGCAATTAACCGTCTGTTATTAAGCGAAAAAACTCTTATTAATGTTCTAAATATATAGAGGTTGTAGCTGAGATCTGTACCTCTTAATATGTGCTTTTTCAGAATTTTTAAATAATTCGTTAACCATTGTTTATAACATTATCTTCTAAAAAATGTGGAGTTCTTTGAAGATCATGTAAATGAGAGCAGAATTTCCTTTTAAATACATAAAAAATTGTCACTGGGGTCTATATCTTTTAATGTAGGCTTGCTCTGATGTTTTAGATAGTTTTTAACCATTGTTTATAACAGGATTTTGTGAAAAAGGGGAATTCTTTAAAAATCGTACTAAAATAAATTTCTATAGTTTATGCTATGGTTGCATTCGGTAACGTCATCTGCATGGCAAATTGCAAAAATCAAAAGTTCGGTAATGAAAACTGCAGATGTCATTCGTTCGGTAATATCAGCGAGCGTCAATTATTGCCGAAATTTATGCAGATAGTGCAGTGTCAAGTAAAGTGCTGTTTGCGCCAAAATCTACTGGAGAGACGAGACGAAATGGCGTGTGATGAGGAAAATAAGTAAAGTATTTTTTTTGTTATGTTGCTTTTAAGATAATGAATTTCTGTTAAGTTGGTCGGCTTGAGACTTGGTGGACTTGAAGCTTTTGTTACAACAAACGGACAATTAATAGGCATGAACAGACACCTATTTTTGTAATTACAAACTAAATATGATATTAACTTAGATTTATCTCATTGGAATAATCCATTTAAAATTTTCTTTTTGGTAGAAGTGCCTTTTCTTTAAATGTTAATATCGAAAGTACCTGAATTCATTATTATGTTTTATGAAATATTTTAGTTATAAAGGAATGAAATATATTATATTGTGTTTAAATATTTTTTTTATTTAGTATCCTGAATTTATAAGATGACAAAGAGCATCTCTTTTATGTATAGCATTAATATTTGCGCGGTTTTCGGAATTATTTTCTTCATTACCGCTGTTGGCTATATTTAACCGTTCATCATTATTGGCAAGAAGTAACTCATTATCTTCTGCTATAATAAAATTATGTAACACAACATGCCAGTACAATATCTTTTACATTAGAAAGTTTGTGCAAGCTTATCATTTGCAAAATTCTAAATTTTGATTTTAATTTCCCAAACGATTGTTCAATAATGACTCTTGTGGAACTAAGTTCCTTATTGTAAATTTTTTGACTTCTTGTCAAATTTCCATTATCTGTAAATGGAACCATTAAATACGCAGACAAAGGATAAGCGGAATCTCCTACAATATGGATGTCTTCCGGTAATTTAATCGTTCCTTCTTCCAAACCTTTCCCTAATTCACTGTTTCGGAAAACATAAGCGTCGTGCGATCTTCCCGGCCAGCCGAAAAATATATTCGAGAAACTGCCATCACTTTTACACACAGCCTAAAATAAAAAGTATATTTATTGATTACATTGTTCATATGAGGTGTATAAACTGCTTACTTGCAATATCATAGAATAATACCCTTTACGGTTGTAATAACTGCTCGGGTCAGAATTAGGAGCATGGATGGAAATGTGCATCCCATCTATACAACCTACAACATTTGGAAATCCACGTGGACGTAATTCATTAAAGTTATTAACTAATTCCTCAAATTCCAAACAAGTTTGTGGCCATTTTATGTACTGTTTTGCAAGCTTCCTTAAAATTCTACTTGTTTTAAGTACTATACAATGAACTGTACTTTGAGATTTATCAAATCTGTCGGCAAGTTCGCGAAAAGAATTTTGATTTCCAAGTGCCCATAATGTGATATATAAACAATGTTTTAAATTTGTCATTGGATGCCCCCCACTGTTTTGCCAAAATGGGTCTAGACGTTGTACAAGTTTCTACAAGTTACATTTAATTAATTTGCACATTTTATGAAATTGAAAATAATAATACACTCACCATAAATGCAGTTCTACTCATTCTGAAATGTGCATAAAAGGTATTTTCTGGCAATTCTTCAATTGTATTGCAATAATTATTTGGTATTCTGAAATTTGGGTTTAAATTGATCTTTGAAAGAACCTCTATAATTAGAAGTTTCCTTGTTTTTTTACTCCAATTTCGTTTTTTTCACAATTTTGGCAAAACTTTTGTCACTTTGATTATAGTGCTGAGAATCAACTAAAAGTTCTATTATTATATCTAATACTGTATTCGTTTTCAGTTCCATTTCCACAAAAGTAAACATCAAGTTGTATCAAGAAAATGTTATTCGGTAATGTCGCAACTCAACTTGCATGAACAATCAAAAACTCAAAATGACATTAGTCGAGACAGTTGATTGATGATTAATTTGTCATGCAGATGACGTTACCGAATGCATCCATTACGACTGCGATTCGACCAAAAACTTTTTACTCGCCCTTGCAAGTTACTTTTGCAGTAATGCTTCATCGAAAACTTGGATAACGATAAGTTATAGATACGAAAAAGCAAGAAAAGTTATAGATAGGCTGACGCAATATCAATAAGAAGTTTTATCATTGCGCCATTTTGGATCCGCCATTTTGAATTTTAAACATTATGTTCGTAATCAGCGACCTCGAAAACCCCCTACTAGCATTTTTTCCGGTTTAATTCCTTTGAATTTAGTGCTCAACACAATTTCGCATTTAATTTTGCACTAATTGTTTATAATAGCAACAATAAGGAAGTAGCGGCATTTTTTAAAGGGTGGCATTTTATACGTAGAGCTTTTACAACAATTTAAAAAAGTTCGAAGACGATACGACCTGTTACACAGAATTCCGGAGCTAAGCCCGTTTTTGCCTTATTTTACTGGACTACATCTAGCTTATTTTCTTTGAAAAATGAATATAGCTCCTAAATAGAAGTAATTTTTTGAGACATTGAATTTTCATATATAATTTCTAACTAATTTTTCAAAACTTGTTTATCTAGAAATGGGAAATACTTAACTAAAATTGAAATTTTATCTAAAGGGATATTGCCTTTTAGTTTTAAAAATTCTGTGGGACTGATAATATTGAGAGCAAAAATATGTTCATAATTTTCAAACCGGCTAGTTGCTTGTGTAGTTATAATATCGCCAATTTCTTTGCATAAAATAGTTAAATGGAAATTAGAAGTACGAACAGTAAGAACAACGACATTTTGCACACTGCACGCAAACTCCTAAAGCAAAAGCTTGTCACTGCGGTTTCCACTCGCCGGGGATATGTCTATGTGCAGCTGGAGAGAAATAAACAGCCGCGCTTATTTACATCAGTTTTAGATCTGAATGATGCCGCCAGCTCTTCCCTAAAGCTACTGACAGAATCAAGCGCAAAGGCGGTGCGGACATTGGGCATATTCACACGCTGCCATAATTGTGGTGAGTAAAACCGGTTTTATTCAACTCCTAGCAACTCAGACGGGGCGTAAATGAGTGTAGTAAATTTGAATGCTATACAGGAACCTTTAAATGTATTGCAGATGAAATTTACTTGTTAGAGAAAAACAGAGGTAAAGAATGCAAGAGATAGAAGTAACTTTTTATATGTGTGCCAGTTTTCACGCGTTTGCTTTTGCGTGAAAAATGTTTCGTTAAGTTCTTCCGCTCCCTTCCCTCTCTCATCTATAAAACCGGTTTTAGGCGCCATGAATGTGCACTGTGTGAATATGCCCATTGGCTTCGCGGTATGTGGCGACTTTTCACTGACATGATGTTGCGGTGTCGGCGGCGCGCTCCGAATTTGAACACAACAACGAAATCAAAGTGACAAGTGGACGTGATAGGAAAAAAATTGAAAAACCTGAATGATTTACATAAAATTTTTCTATCCTACAGGACTTGTCTTTGTTTTAGGTGCTAATTTAATTACCATAATTTGGAAAAATAAAGATTTTCATTAAATATAAAATCCAACAAATTTGCTATCCCACCCAACACCAACACACGACTCCAAACATATGCTTACCACCATCAAAACACGACTCAAAACACAAACATCTCTTGACACTACGCGGCGGCAACGCGCAAAGAGTAGAAAGTAAAGCAACTTGCGCGGTGTGTGCGTAGCGTAAAACAGCATTTCGTTAGTGCGCATTTGAATACACTACTTTTATTCTGTCTGTCTTTGCCCGCACGGCGTTTGCGCCTGTTTCTGTCAGCAGCTTAACTCCCAGCTCACTCTAACGAATTTGGAGCAACCCGTCTTCAATGCGGAGATTCTTTCTACATGTGCTTGTTCTTGTTTTCATTAATGTTTTCATTTGTGTTGAGCCTATTCTATATTCCTTTTTTTTAAATTTATTTTCGATTTATTTTATATTTTTATATTTTAAGTCTTTACTTTTCTATTTTTCGTTATGTTGTAATGTTGGAATATTATTGCTTTCTTTTAGACTTTGAATTTTTAATCGTGCCACGTCCTGCATCCACTTTGTTACCCCGTTTCTGTGACTTCAGTTAGGACATAGCAATAAAGAGATGAACAAAATTAGAACACTGCTCAACGTTTTCCAAAGTAGGGCTCAAGGCTTAAACTTTTGCCACATTAATGCGCGCGGCTTACGCAACAAAATCGATGAATTACAGGAAATTTTCCGTGGTTCTAATATACACGTCATACTGGTATCTGAATCTTCACTGCGCGATCATGTCCCCTCGAAACTTGTCTCATTAGATGGGTACAATCTACACCGGAATGATCGCATAAATCGTTCTGGTGGTGGAGTAGCCATTTATGTCAAGAATAACCTTAGGTCTTTCAAAGTTAAGGAATCTACATCTAATGCCTTAGAGTTTCTCAGCATTGAAGTTAACTGTGGTTTTAGTAAATGACTCGCCACTGTGGTTTACTGCCCTCCTCGAATTTTCTCGATAAGTGAAGCCAGTGAACTGGATGTATGGCTTTCTGATGCCACCCATAACTATGAGAGCATTGTAATTGGTGGTGACTTTAATGTAAACATTTTATCCAACAATGCGCTTTCCAAAAAATTTCTCAACTTCTTCAAAACGTTTGACATAAAGCCCATCAACCAGCTTCCGACATACCTAAACACTAATAATCCATCGTTGCTGGAAATTTTTTTTTGTGTCGAATGTTGATAACGTTTTATTCCATAATCAGATCAGCCCACCCAGTTACCTCGATCATGACATCCTGTACCTTTCTCTTAAACTCTCAGTAAAAAACCATCAGCGGAAATTGTTTTCGTATCGTGACTACAAATCCATCGATGTCCCGACACTATTGCAAGAATGTTCCTCACTATCATGGGATCAAATATACCGAATCTCTGACATTGACAACCAAATAGATCATTTTCGTTCGCTATGTTACCATCTGCACGAATCTTTTGTCCCAGTCAAAACAAAACGCATTCTTTCCTCTACTTCACCTTGGTTCTCCACCAAAATCCGCCGTCTTGTCTCCGAGAGAGAGTTCTTATTCAAAAAATATAAAATTAACAAAACCGATGTGAATTTCAAAGCCTACAAAAATGTTAGGAATTTAGTTACTTCTTCCATACGTAAAGCGAAAGCGTAGTTCTTTTCGTCCAAGCTTAACTCTAATCTGCCCGCAAAGAAACTTTGGACCAACATTAAGCAACTTGGCATTCATGGTAATGAAGGTGAAATTCAATTCAATTCAGATTCTTTGCAAATCACGCGCGGCGTTCCGCAGGGTTCCATACTGTAATATTCTCTGATATTACCAGTATTCTCTTATATATATGGTAACGCCATTTTAGGAATAAGAAGTGACAGTTGTAGGATATGGCAATGATAGAGAGAGACATAGAAGTTACTGTTGTGAAATAACATAATAAAAGACCACGTTAATTATAAAACCTGTGTATTCATTTAGTAGTTTGGTTAACATTATTAACAGTATAACAAACTAGTGGACCTGATCCTCAAGAAGTATCACAAAACTGGCGACGAGGATTAAAAAAAAAAGTGGAAAAAAATTTAAGTTGAGGTTAAAAAAAAGACCTTCGAAAAAAAACAAGAACACGTGAGGAAATGGAAACGCTAATATTTCCCAAATTCGGTGTTCTTGAGAGCGCCGGCAGCCTTGGAACTAACTAAATGGGAAAACTGGATTGAGCGTTTTGACAACTATCTGGTGGCGATGGACATAAAAAACGAACACAGACAGCTAGCGCTGCTACTACATTTTGCAGGTGAGGAAGTACATGATATTTACAGGTCTCTCACAGATTCCGTTCCTGAAAGTCCTAACACAAATCCTAATCCCTATAACATAGCTAAGAGAAAGTTAAAAAGTTACTTTGTCCCAAAAATAAATATAGAGTATGAAACATATAAGTTTCGCCAAGCAAAACAATCAGATACCGAAACTGTCGACCAATTTTATGCTCGCTTACTAAAACAGGCAAAATTGTGCAATTTTCAAGACACAAATAAAGAAATAAAACTCCAAATAATTATGAATACGAGTTACCAAGATCTACGAAAATATGGGTTGAATGAACAACCAACATTAGACGATCTTTTAGCAAGAGGCAGGTCCATAGAATCAACAACACATCAACTACAAGTAATACAAGGTCAAGATGAAAGTACAATGTGGCTACAAAATAGAACAAACAGGAAAAACAACCACAGATACAGCAACAACAGAAGCGACAACAATTGCTGCAAAAACAGAGTTAACAACAACAACAGCACCAACAGAGCAGAACAGAACAATCACAACAACAATAACAATGCAGTAACAACAGCGAACACGAATAGTCGCGAATGCAAGAATTGCGGTGGCAAATGGCATTCCAAAGGTTTATCAACTTGTCCTGCTCACAAACGGATATGCCACAAATGTGGAAAACAAGGACATTTCGCTCAAGTTTGTCTGAGTGGCAACATAAACAAATATAGTGATAGCGGAAGCAAAAGCAAAAATAAACAAATTAACAGAAGCACTGTTCGACACACCAACACAATCAACAAGGACAGATTAAATTCAAGCAGCGAAAGTGCAGAAATATCTTATAAAGTAGACAAGCAGGTAACAATAAACACAACAAAAATAAATAGTGAGACAAGCAACAAAACACCAAAAGTAAAAATACGTATAAACGGTAAATACATTAACTTTATCATTGACACGGGTACATCTGTAAACATAATTAACAACAGCTTATTTAAAACATTATTTAAAGGAAAACATTCAAACGTAGATTTAGCTGCAACAAGCATATTTCCATACAATTCAGATAAAAAGTTAGAAGTAGTTGGCAAGTTCTGGAGTAAATTAAGTCACAAAGACAAAACAACCTCAGCACTAATATTTGTGATAGAAGGAAAAGGAGAACCGCTACTAAGTTATGAAACTTCAAAAAAACTGGAGTTAATACATGTCACGTGCCAAAACAGAGTTGTAACAGACACTTTGCTGAAACCATTCCGAGAACTTTACACCGGAGTTGGAAGGCTGAAGGAATACAAAATCAAGCTCCACATAGATGAAACAGTACAGCCAGTTGCTCTGAAGCATAGAAGGATACCGATACACTTACGTCCTACTGTTGAACAGGAAATAAATAGACTTCTACAGGCAGGTATCATAGAGAAAGCCATTGGTCCAACGCCGTGGGTATCGCCGATAGTAATTGTTCCAAAACCGCAAGATCCCAGTAAAATTAGAATTTGCGTGGACATGAGACAACCTAACAAAGCTATCAAGAGGGAAAGACATCCAACAGCGACGATAGATTACATATTAGCAAAGCTGAACGGAGCAAAGGTGTTTTCGAAAATAGACCTATGAGAAGGTTATCATCAACTAGTCTTACATGAACAATCAATATCATAGTCATAGTCATATCGATGCAAGGATAAGACGCTTTTTTTCCGTGCTCCGTGCTAACACCGTTTAGTTTTTTACCACTTAAATTACGTTCACAGTTAATTCTTCTATACTTATTCTCAGTTGATATTTACTATTTTTTTCATCTATAATGTCTGACAAAGTGAAATCTGTGGCCGGTAAAGTGTCTTCAAAAAAGAATTCTCAATTTCCATCTCCTGCTATGACCAGAGGTGCTGCTCGTTCGTCAGCTGAAAGTAAGCAGGAAGAAAATTCGGTTGAAGAGCTACTTGTCACCCTTGAAGCCCGATTTTCTAAGAAAATTGATGATTTGTTCTCTTCATTTCGGCTTACCGAGTCAAAAATCAACGATTGTAACTGATATGTTGACCTTCAATGAGCATCTCAGCTCTATTGATCACCGCCTAACGGAAGGACTAAAGTCCATCACTGAGCAAAACAAAAATCAGCTGGCCGATATCAACAAAAACATCGAGTCTCTGCATGCGAGAGTTTCCGCGCTGGAAGCAACGGATCACTCTGAAGACCTGCAAGTTATCAGTTCCCAGCTAACTGATAACACACGTCATGTGGATGACTTGAGGCGAACTCAGAGGCTTAGTGATGTCATTATTCGTGGCATTCCCACCAAGCCAGACGACTCCCCGCTGAATATTGTCACTAACCTTGCAACCATGGTTAATCACAATATCTCCAACTACACCGAAGCATTTCGGCTCAGCGCTGGTATGCGTGCGAAGAGTGGACCGATCATCGTCAAGTTCTCTGGGCAGCGTGAAGCAAAGGCGTTTATGCACGCCTTGAAGGTAAATAGCAAACTGAAATTTAAACTTTGCGAGCTGGATGGCTTTACTGCTGATTCCCCTGTGTACGTGAACGAAAGCCTTACTGCGACCAACAGCAATCTACTGCGGGAAGCTTTAAAACTTCGCAAGTTGGGCTTGCTACACTCTGTCTCCACTAGGGACGGCCTTGTCCGTGTCAGGAGTAGAAAAGATGGTCGTTTTGTCACCGTGCGAGATGCCTCCCAACTACCATGTCCATCTATTGAAGCACTGGAGTCACGTGCTTCTAGCGTTTAACTAGAACGATTTTAATTTGTCTCTTAAGTTTATTTATGTTTATTTTTGTTTTTTTTTTAAGATTTTAAGTTGTTTTTAAGTTTCTCCTGTTTTGTTTTTTTTTCTAGTTCAATTTGTTTTTTTCTCTTTCTTTTCATTTGTACTATTAATGCTTTTGTTCCCTTTCATTTTGTTTTCATGCTCTAACCCTGCAAAACTTTTTAGGACTATTTGTATTTGTTCTTTCGTGCTTTTGCTTCTTGATTATGTTCGTTGTTCCGGGTCATTGCACTTAATTTATGCCATAGTTCGAGACATAGTGGCTTTAACGCTTGCCTATTAAATTCCCGAAGTATTCGTCCTAAAATTGGCGAGTTGAATGAGCTTTTCATTAATTCCGGTGTACATGCTATTTTCATCAGCGAGAGTTGGCTCAACGATTCCATTCCCTCTTCTATTGTTTCCATTGAGGGGTACAAGTTATTTCGTAATGATCGACAGGGACGTGTTGGTGGAGGAGTCGCTATTTATCTGCGAGAACACCTTAAATCAAAAACCGTTGGGTTCTCTAAACTCCCTGGGATTGAATTCATCTGTGTTGAAATTTCTAGTGCTTCTGATAAACTTCTTCTTGTCTGTGTCTATTCTCCGCCTGGCATCTTCAACCCCATTAATGCTGAAGAACTTAGCGAAGCTCTTGAGCACTTATCCGCTGCATATAAATACATCCTGGTAGGTGGTGACTTCAACGTCAACCTCTTAAGGAAATCTACCGTTCAAAATTCTTTTGTTCACACGATTCACTCTCTTGGTTTAGATGTAACCAATGTTCTCCCAACCTATTTCAATTGTAGTGCACCCTCCTTGCTCGACATGTTCCTCACTAATGATATCAACTCCATCACCTTTCAAAACCAAATCTCTCCCCCAGTTACCTAGACCACGATCTGTTATTCGTTTGTCATCGCTTTTGTGTTGACCCTCCTTCCGCGGTTACTCTAAACTATCGTAATTTCTCCAGTATTGACCGAGAACGACTCGTCCAAAGATGCCTTTGTCTGCCTTGGGCTAACATCTTTTCTAAGACTGACGTCGACGACAAGATCGCTGCATTTGACACTATGTTCCTTGATCTGTTTGATGAGTGTGTACCTCTGAGAAGTAAAACCTTATCAGCTAGTTCTAAACCTTGGTTTACTGCGGAAATTAAATCGCTGATTGTTGAAAGGGAGTTTCTTTTCCACTGGGCCAAAAAAGTCAACAGTGATACTGCTAGAAGATCTTTTAAGCGTATTAGGAATATAGTTGTAGCTAAAATTAAGGAAGCTAAGAGGAATTTTTATGCTCGTAAGCTTGATCCTTCCCTCCCATTAAAAACGATATGGAATAATTTGCGCCAATTGGGTATTCATTCTAAAAAAGAAGTCACCGCCCCCAACCTCTGTCCTGAAACCCTAAACCAACATTTCTTATCTCGCCATTCGGCGGACTTGCCTTATACCCCCATCACTTTCTCCTCTGATGGCTTCAGCTTCCGTTGTGTGGACTCCCTTGAAGTGCTCACTGCCCTGAATTCTGTTAAATCTAAAGCGACTGGTAGTGATAACATCTCGCCTAGGTTTCTAAATTTGCTCATCCCTTGTCTGTTGCCCGTCTTAACTCATATTTTCAACTCCTGCCTCACAGTATCTAGGTTTCCCTCGTCTTGGAAGCTTGCTTTAATTATACCTATACCCAAATGCCCATCTCCTGCTAGTCCTTCTGATTTCCGGCCTATCAGTATTCTCCCATTTCTGGCTAAGGTTTTTGAAAAGCTGATAGCTACTCAAATCCTTGAGTATTGTGATGGACGTCGACTCATAAATGTGTGGCAATCTGGCTTTCGCAAGCACCACAGCTGCGAAACTGCGCTCCTCAAAGTTACAACTGATATCCGCAACTCTCTTGACGTTCACCACGCTTGCTGCCTATTGCTACTCGACTTCTCTAAAGCCTTTGATAGCGTCAACCACTCTCTGCTTTTGCAGAAACTCTCCTCTCGTGCCCATTTTTCTTCTTCTGCTATCAAACTCTTGCATAGCTTTTTAACCAACCGCTCTCAGAAAGTTATACTTGGTGGCTGTAGTTCCTCGATAGCTCCACTTTGTGCTGGCGTCCCTCAAGGTTCCATTCTGGGTCCTCTTTTATTCAGCATCTTTATCAACGATCTTCCTTCGGTAGTAAAACATTCTAAGATACATATGTACGCCGATGATGTGCAACTTTATATTTCTGCGCCCGGCGACCAAATTCAAAGATGTGTGGAGGAGCTTGCTGTTGATCTACGTCGTGTTTCTTCCTGGTCGACCTCAAACTTACTTCAGCTTAATCCTTCGAAGTCCCATTGCATCTTTTTCTCTCATTCTGCCATTCTGCCAAACGTCTCAGCTTTGGTATCAACTCAGCAGCAGAGATTTTCCAAAATACAATTCGACAAGTCTTAATCAATATAGAAGGAACAATCAACATCAGTGATGACATACTATTTTACGGGCAAGACCAACAAACACATGACAAAGCATTTACTGAAGTTTTGAACAGATTATCAAAAAACGGTCTTACATTAAACAAGCAAAAGTGCATTTTCAACACTAAAAAGATATCATTTTATGGTTATGTGTTGTCTGATGAAGGGATTCAGCCAGATCCTAAAAAAATAGAATGCATCCAGGCAATGACAGCTCCTGAAAGCATCAAAGATGTTCGTAGTTTCTTAGGCATGCTAAATTATGTTGGCAGATTCATGCCAAATTTATCTCAAAACACAACAATGCTAAGAGAAATAATAACAATGAAAGAAAACAAATGGAAATGGACAGATCAACATGAAAGAGTATTTCAACAACTAAAAGCTCAACTAGGAAACGCAAAGAGACTTGCATACTTCGATGTTAACAAACAAACACATTTATACGTCGATGCCGGTCCGACTGGACTTGGAGCAATTTTAGCTCAAAGGCATGACAACAAAGAAAAGATTATTGCATATGCGAGTCGAACGTTAACAAACGTAGAACAGAGGTACAGCCAAATTGAAAAAGAAACATTAGCAGCTGTATGGGCCATACAACACTTTCATCTATATTTATATGGATCAATTTTCACGTTACATTCTGATCACAAACACTTAGTAAACATACTAAACAACACCAGATCATCACCTAACGCTCGCATCGAGAGATTATGTCTACGGTTACAGCAGTACCAGTTTAACACAGTTCATCAAAAAGGAAGCAGCAACCCCTCTGATTATATTTCGAGACATCCGATGGAATTTCTAAGTGATGAAACGCATGACATGAAAATAGAAGCTCATGTTAACTTTGTTCTTCTCAACTCAATACCAAAAGCTTTATCAGTAGAGAAAATTGCAAAAGAAACTAGATCAGACGTCATTCTCCAATTAGTAAAGGAAGCTCTGAACAACAATAGAATATGGTCAAAAGAAGAGTTAAAACCATATTATAAAATCAACACTGAGATAACAACGTGTAAAGATATTATACTTAGAACCAACAGAATAATACTACCAACAAGTCTTATTGAAGAAGCCATTCAAGTAGCTCACTATGGTCATTTAGGAATTGAGAAAACAAAACAACTCCTTCGTCAAAAAGTATGGTTCCCTAACATGAATAAATTAGTAGAGAAATATGTCCGTAGCTGTCTTGCGTGTCAATCAGTAACACCGAACAAACAACGCTGTCCGATAATAACGCCATCGAGTCCAAAACATCCATTCCAAAGCATAGATATCGATTTCGCTGGACCGTTCCCAAACAATAAGTATTTGTTTCTTATTATTGATGAACACTCAAAATTTCCTATAGTCGAGGTTACATCTTCCACAAGCTTTAAACAAATTGAACCGATTCTTAGCCGAACATTTTCATTATTCGGGATACCAGAAACCATCAAATCCGATAATGGACCACCATTCAATGGGCACGAATTCAAAGACTATTTGTGCAACTTAAACATCAAACACTGCGCCATCACCCCTTTATGGCCAGAAGCTAATGGCCTGGCAGAACGTTTTGTAAAAACACTAAAAAAATCTGTTTTATGCTCAGTATTAGAAACCAATAAATTTGATCAGCAACTGTTTGAGTTCCTAATAAACTATAGAAGCGTTCCACATAGCACAACAAAAAGATCTCCATACGAATTAGTTTTCAAGAGACAGATCAACACACTACTGCCGTCAATAAGTAAGAACAAGATTCCAAGATATGACAGTGCGACAGATACAAAAAACAGGAGAAAGCAAAACGAACAGGCAAACAAGAAAAGAAGAGCCATAGAACATAAATTCAGAAGAGGTGATAAGGTACTTTGTACACAAAGAAAGATTAATTCTTTTACACCATTCTATGACCCAGTTCCATACCAGATAGAAAAGATTGTCAACAACCAAATTCATGCAACTAGAAATGACAAAAGAATCATCCGAAATGCATCGTTCTTCAAACCCTATATTTCTTCTTTCAAAACATTCCATCCTCCAAACAACATACCCTCAACCTGTAAGTATTCACACTTTCAAGCACATAGACAGACATCACCTAGAAGCACAGAGGCATACGCTAGAGATAACAATACAGCGACGCTAGGCTCGAGCACGCAGATTGTGGAAACATCTGAAAATTCATCTACCACAGAAGAGTCGATTAACAGTCAGCACCCTGGTTCAGCCTCACATGAAGAAACAGACACGATTATATCTACAAATCCGAGGGACATCTCAGCAGGACTGCATCAGCAGGCAAGACCACATCGTTCACGAAAGATACCGTCACGATTTAAAGATTTCAAATTATTTTAATAACAACCCAGTGGGGACATCAATCTGAAGTAGAGGAGGAGATGTAATATTCTCTGATATTACCAGTATTCTCTTATATATATGGTAACGCCATTTTAGGAATAAGAAGTGACAGTTGTAGGATATGGCAATGATAGAGAGAGACATAGAAGTTACTGTTGTGAAATAACATAATAAAAGACCACGTTAATTATAAAACCTGTGTATTCATTTAGTAGTTTGGTTAACATTATTAACAGTATAACAAACTAGTGGACCGGATCCTCAAGAAGTATCACACATACTAGGACCGTTGCTTTTCAGTATGTATATAAATGATCTCAGCAGTGTTGTGACAAACTGTAAACTGCACATGTATGCAGATGATGTCCAAATTTACTTAAACAGTCCTATTGGTTTGGTCGAGAATTGTGTTTACAACATTAATGCCGATCTCGAACGTATATATCAATGGTCACTTTCCAACCAGCTACTGCTTAATGCATCCAAATCATGCTGCATTCAAAGTACAGGAGCCAAGTAGACACCTCCTTCCTTCCACCTATCATTCTCATGAAGACGTGTTTACCTTATCAATTGCGAGTCAAAAATCTGGGCGTCTATCTGAACTCACAATTAACTTGCTGTGACCAGATCTCTCACACTCTTTCAAAAATATATGGTAGTTTGCGTCGTCTATGGCTGTACGCTTCCATTCTACCCGCAGGTACTCGGTCCAAGCTAATCAAAACATTAATTTTACCATACTTCACTTATGTTAGCTTGGTCTTTCCATCCCTTGATGCGTCATGCCGCGACAAACTCAATGTAGCCTTCAATGATTGTACAAGGTTTGTTTATAATCTTCGAAGATCTGACCATATAAGTCGATATCTTTCCTCCGTTCTGGGGTGCACGCTTGATGTGTACTTATCGCTCAAGGCAATGACATTCATTTATAAACTTCTACACTCTGACAGTCCATCATACCTCCATGACTATCTTCGTTTTGGTCGTATGACTAGAAGAATACTATTGATCCTACCAAGATTCTCCCACTTAGTTGCGCAGAGATCTTTTTTTGTTCACTCTACTCAGTTATGGAACAGCTTACCCGCCGATATACAGAGGGCGGGGTCATTGAGTGTATTCAGGAAACGTGTCTTCAGCCACTTTATTAATCAATAATATTCCTTCAGCTCATTAGTTTTTTTTCATTCGTTCTTTTTTAATTTTTTTTTGCAGTTAGTTAGTTATTCATTCTCTTTGATCTTGCTTTCTTTTAATCTCTTTTTATTTATCTCTCTTTCCACACTTGATCTATTATTTAAAACTTTATACTATTATTATATACACAATTTTGTTTTTGCTTTTTTAAATTTGCCGTATTGTAATTTATAAGTACATTCGCTTTTAGTGATATAAGATATTGTAATCTTGATGTACTTAAATTAATATAAAATAAAATAAAAATAAAATAAATAAAAATAAATAAACAGGATTAATTCAAAACAATGAATGAGATTTTCTTTATTTTCGAGTATAGATCGCGGTGCACGAAAATTTCAACAGTTCGCGGGAGACCACGTTTGTTGCAAACTTCGATTAATAAATCTTTTCGTTTGGGAGAGCATGAAAAAAATGACGTAAAAGCAGATATATGTATTTGCGAAAAATATTCGTGTTTCTTTAATTATTGAGCATGCCTGCTTTAAGATTAAATTTAGTTAATGGGCATAACAATGTACAGTGTGCAAATGTATACATTTTTTTTTACTAAAGTTTGAACCCCGGCTCTACTCCCACTCATTAAAGCGGCACCATCTTATGTTTGAGCAATCAATTCTTTTTCTAAATTGTAGCATTTCAGCGCATTCTGAATCACATCAACTCTACCTTTTATGATAAAAAACGTTCAACAGACTTATTATTTTTAACGAAACGTAAATTTAAAGCCATTTGTAATTTGTTTCATCAGCTTGAGCAGATACAAAATTTGTTGCTCTAAACAGCATTCAAGTAACTCATTTTGTACAGCTTTCGAAGTGTTTTTTGCGATTTGATTACTCTTCAAGTAGTCGTTGAATGCGATATCTATTGATCTGGTATATGTAACCATATCATTATTACTTAATTCAGGTTCGTCGTGTCCACGAAGAGCTAAATTGTGACCACAGCAAAACTTTAAGATGTCTAAAATTCGACTTAATACTTGATGATTCTTTTTAACATTTTCATTATATTTTGCTATGGAACTCGGGTATCCTGAATCGATCTGTAAGAGAATATTAACCGTCCCGAAGGTTTGGTAATTTAAAGTATTTTTTAAATGCGAGCGCTCGTTTCATGTTTTTTAATTCTTTCCGATAAATGTATTAAATCCCGGATATCGATTTCTGGTCCAAGCCGATTCTCCTCTAAACAAAACGCAATAAATGCAAAACAATGCATTTTTTTCTATACTAATCCTAATCTATTTCTTTTTAGAAAACCAACCCAACGAAAATTTTCTACTTTGGGATTTTTCAGTACAAATTAATTTAAAATCAAATGGTTGATGGGGCCCTAAACGTTTAATTTCTAATATTTCTTCTAATTACAACAAAGAAAAATTTTTCTTCAATAAAAATTATCTACGTGATTCCTTTTAACCAAAAACAAAAATTAAACAAATATAAATATAATTTAAGAAAATTATATATTAAACAATGGTACATACATATATTAATATTTATTACATATAATTTAATAAATTATAATTTAATAATATTTATTGGCCAATAATTCAATACATATATTGTTGAAAAACTGTCACTAGTTTTACTTGTTTGTAATTTTTCTTGTTAGAATTGAAATATTTGAGTTAGCATCGTTTTTTTTGGAAAATGTCAGAGAAAAAGATTTTGTTTTATAATAAATTGGCACTGAGATTATGAAGATTATCAGGAGATTTTGGAAGAGAGACAATTTATGAAGCTTATCAGGAAATTTTGAAGAGAGACAATTTCTGAAGATATTACCTATTTTTACGAAGAGCAAGAATAAACTTTACCAGGATTATCGAGGAAAAAAGGAAAAATAATGGGCACCTCAGCCTAAATTAATGTATTATTTAATTCTATGTCAACTAATGTTAGTAGGTATTCCGGCACTTGACCGTGGGAACTTTTTGGTGACCTTGGGAACTAGGTCACGGCAGGTCATTGACCTTGGGAACTGGGTCAAGGTCAACCACCTGTCAGTCATCAATCAATCAATCAATCAGGGCCGTGGGATGTAGGTCAAGGTGGTTGACCTTGAGACGCTTGGACGAGTCGGTCAGGGTCGGTGGCTTTGGGCTCGGCGGGCTCGGCTGGGCTGGGGCGGGGGACTCGGCGGGGTCCTCGGCGGGGGACTCGGTAAGGTCATTAAAAGGTGTTAATTACCTACTTAATGGCTTTTATTACCTTGTTAATGGGCCATTAATCAATAATAATGGGTCATAAGATGTTACTTGTCTATTTAATGAATTTTATTACTTCTGACTTTGGGAACTGGGTCAGGGAAGTTAGGTCAAGGTCAATCACCTGTCATCAATCAATCAATCAGGGCCGTGGGATGTAGGTCAAGGTGGTTGACCTTGAGACGCTTGGACGAGTCGGTCAGGGTCGGTGGCTTTGGGCTCGGCGGGCTCGGCTGGGCTGGGGCGGGGGACTCGGTGGGGGACTCGGCGGTGGTCTGAGGGCTTGGCTTGGCAGGGGATATGGCAGGTACCGGTCGCTTAGGCATCCAGCTCCAAAGATGGCGCACGTGCTCATTTGCCGCCGCGTACTAATGGGCTGCTATGGGAGATCTTGCACTCTGCGCAGGCAAGCAAGCATGTTTTTCTATAGGACCCCACACTTTGGCCAGACAGTAGTGGCCTATGAAATGGCGCCAGCGTGTGTGCCCGAAAGCGTTGTCCTATGAAAGGTGTGGGCCACGTCAGGGACTCAGCATGAAGCGAAAGGGGAAAGTAGTGGAGTTGCCTATGTGCAATTCTTGGAGAGTATTGCATGGTTGTTGTTGTTGTTATAACCTGAACTTATGAAACCGAGTGAATGAATGAGAAATAATTTATTATTTGCCGACTACGGCGGTAGCTAATGATATTGATCTTACACTCTGTACAAGTCATTCCCTAGAAAAAACGCAAACGTGATTGGGATTCGAACTCGCGCCGCACGAAACCGAATATAAAAAACCAACGCCTTAGCCAACTTGACCAAAACGGCAGTTGGATGAAGTCGGGTTATTTGTGTACATATATGCAGTTGTGGAATTCTATTTTTAGATCTTGCGAGGTTTACCTGTGCGACCCGACGAAAATAATGTGCACATGATCGTGATGGCAGTTTCAAGAGCCTGCGAAATGAGAAAGAAAGAAAAAACAAAACAAAAACAGAAAAAACTGCAGCAGCAGCAATTTGAGAAGCAAAATCTGCCGGTTTAAAATGAAAAAAAGGAAACGACGGTTTAAGACATGGAAATAAAAAAACAACTTCTGCGTGAATGAAATTTTACGGAAATGTTTATGCTTTATTTTTAAAAAATTAAAGATAATGTGTGTGAGAAAGGGAAAGGCTGTTGTTTTCATTCATTATTGAAAGAGAGGATATTAATTACTAACAGCAGTTAATAATATTAATAGTAACTAGAATATTATTATGGATAAAGAAAATGTTATGCGAGAACAAAAAAAGCAATTATTAATTCCAAAAGCTGTTTTGGCCGTAACTGAGTAAGTTACTGTTTTTATTTAACGTTCCCCATACATCACATCTTACCGTTGGAAAGATGTGATAAAAGCTTTTATCGTCCGCGGGGCTCAGGCGGTACTTCCGATCTAAAATCGAAAGAGCAAAAAAAAATTCTGAAAAACACGTTGTTGTGTAATTATTACCCTGGTAAAGGTTTAAAGCGAAATAAAAAAGCCGCGGCTCAATGAGAAAGAATAAAAAAAGATCTTCAGCGAGCCGCGAGTGTGCAAAGCACCGAAAACATTTTACACCTTGAAAAGTGAAAAACTAAAAGAAGAAATGAATGATTCGAAGATGTATGAATGAAAAATACAAAATGCATGAAGAGAAATGGTGTAAAATAATCGACGGTTCTTGAAAGCAAAAGTGCTCGCTTAGAACTATTGGTGATGGCACTCGGGCATTAATTATATGCAATTGCAGGTGTCCATTGTCTGGCTCAAGCCTATTTAGAATTTTATGGAGATTCCCCCGACGTAATGTTTATGATTTTTACTGCGGCAATAAAGTGCAATAAATTATGCCTACTCTTGAGTCAAAGATTCGAGCGTTAATTATATGCAAATATGCCAGTGCCATGTCCATTGCCCTTTACTACAGAGAGAAAAACTTGAGTATCTTTATTTGTTTTGTTTACCTTTTTTTCTGAATGGGAAGTTATCTGTGTTTTTTGCTTCTTTTGGATTTTTTTGCCTGATGATGATATCTTAATATTGATTTATGAAAAACAAAATAATCAACCATCAGGTATCTCGACTGGATGAGAAAAGCAAAAGTAAAACTTGCAAGTTACTGCAGGCCGCCTTTAAGCGATTATTCGTAATATGCATAAGCTTACGCCATAAGAACCAGTTTATACTTGCGCATAGATTATCGCTTGGTAGAACATCCAGAGGATCACATGTTTGTCACTGTTTTTATTCAACGTTCCCCATACCCCTGATAAAAAAAACAACATCACATCTTACCGTTGGAAACATGTGATAAAAGCGTTTATCGCCCGCAGGGCTCACGCGATACTTCCGATCTAAAATCGAAACAGCAGAATCGAAAAAAAGTCTGAAAACACAGGTTTGTTGTTGCTTGATTCTTACCCTGGTAAATGTTTAAAGGGAAATAAAAAAGCCGCGGCTCAATGAGAAAGAATAAAAAAGATCTTCTGCCTTTACTCAGTTAATGAAAAAGTGATCAATATAACTGGATATAATTGACTCATGATGGCTTTTCAAAAAATTTCTGTAGAAAAAAATGTCCAAGAAATAGTTGTTGAGAAAACTAACTACAAAAATGTAGAAGCATTAAAAAATTGTTCACTAATATAAAAAAACGACATAGCATAATTTTAATATACATAATTTAGTATAATTTTTGTGCTAGTTCTTTAGAATACATTTGTATTTAAAACTAAAATTGTTTTGTATATTAAAATTCTGAAGAATAAGGTGTTATTGTTGGAGGAAAAATTTGTTTTTGGGTTTGAATACCTGTTATCAGGAAGGAAAAAGCATTTCTTGCTCTATGGAGTATTTGCAAGGTGAGCAAACCCATTATAACAGGCGACCATAACGTGAAATAAGAAAGAAAGGCAAAATGCCCGTGTGGATCTTGCACACTAAAACCAGGTAAATTCCCAGCGGCCAATTTTTCGCTGCTTAAGAGGAGTCACAACATATGAATAACAACGTTACGCGAGGTGCCCCTTGCCCCACAGGCAGACAGTGTGGATGATGAAAGCAAAAATGGATCTTGAGCACTACCTATGAAAGGAATTAAGAGACACAGAGCAAGGCAGGGCCAATGATTTATGATGGCCAGGATTTTACAAACAGTATTATCCAAGCCTTAAGGCTGCTTGCTTTACACTTTGTTGTACTGGAAACGGTTCTGATCGAGCAGAATCTTTGCAAAAAAAAAACTCAAGCGAAGACTTGAAGTGCAGAATGTATGCTATGGTGAGGATGCTGCTGATCTTTCTGCGAACCTGTTATGACTGCAAGGTGCCATACAATTTCGATTATTACGTGCGTAGGGTATTTTGTTGTTGTTACGGTTGTTCTTTACGTTGTGAATGAATGAATTTTCGAAGAAGCGAAGTCGCACGTAAAACCCGCTGTATGATGATCTATTAAAAATTGTATTAATATTTATTTGTACATAAATAAAAGTTTTAAATAAAACGATTTATATATATTTTTTATTTATTTATTTCTTTCAAAATTAATCGATCAAAAATATGATTATTAATACAATGCATAGGTATTTCGTAAAAAAGACGCGAATAATTCAAATGTACTAAGGAAGTTCTACTTGGAATAAAAAAATCTTCGTATGTTAGGGTTAAAACATTTTTTTCCTTGCATTTGTCGCATACTTGTTGTAATATTCCTTTAGACAATGGGTAGCGTTGTTGTTATGGAACATGATAATGTTGAAAAATTTCAATATCTCAAATAATTTGTATAGTTCCGTCGGCTTGAGTATGATATCCCTTGTCTCTTTCGTGATATCTCCATGTTTCTCAAATTAAACTTGTACTCTGAATACTAACACTTTATGTTCAGAATTTTATAGCGCTGATCTCAGGTCTGCATGATTGGTTACATAAATTCCCGCCACCCTGTGCAAAATCCTTCAAATAAAAATTAATTATTTTCCGGTCATTTAAATCTACGTCACTCGAGGAAAACTGATTTAAAAAAGTTTTCAGACCTCGCCCCCTGCATCGGGAATATAGAAACACACAGCAATAATGCCCACAAGTTGATGAATGTTGTCCTTGCAATCGTTTTTTATTATTTAAAAAGGTGGTCGAATTATCTAATAGAAATTTTTTAAAGTGAAGATTGGTTGGGTATCTTCCAAACGAGTCAAAGTACTCCGCCGGTCCTTCTTCTGGAAAATAAAATGCTACCCAATGATTCCCGGCTTTATGTGCAGGATCCGTATTAGCTATTACGCATGCAGGTTTTTTTATTTTTAGCGGTAAATGGTTGCATGGAAAGACTCCTCTAAAAAACTTTTTTGTTATGCGATTATTCGTTAATACATTTGCTAGCTCAATCGTCTTCATGGGGTCGCATAAGTTTGAATTTCCCTCATCATCATATTTATCTTGAATATTTAATTGATGGTGTTTGTAGCGATATTGAGGAAAGTTTTCAGTATCATTATTCGCATCTTCAACCAACTTGTCTCGTTTTGTTGAGACTTTGTTAATTGATTCTAAATCTGAACTTTGCAAGTTTTCATCATCTTCTCCTTCTTCAGAAGTATACAATTTTGACTCATCATCTTGGTTTTTACAGGGGTATTGGCGAATTTCACCATAGTTTTGACTATATTTATTTACATCTTCAACCAACTTTGCTCGTTTTGTAATTGGCTCTGAATCTGAGCTCTGATCTGTTCCAAGAATTGGATTTTTGTTATTATATGGTTCCACTTGACTCTCTTCATATTTATCCATCTGCACTTGCTTAGAGAAAATATTACTAGATCTGTTCTCGCTGTTAGCATGTTCGGAAACTGTTTTCGGTGTTTGAATTTGTAAATATTCCCGACCTCTTCTTAATTTAAACATTTTATTTCTAATGATTTCTGTGGGGCTATGTCTATTATCATCCTCATACTCCATAGCATTATAGATATCTTCATATTCTCTGTTTCTGAGTGTGTGCGTTGATCGTTTTTTATGTCTAACAAGACTCTCTCGACGAGTGAATGTCCTGTTACATTCCAAGCACTCAAACATAGTGATTGTAAGTTACTGCATTTTATCGAGCGATGTAAGTATTTATATTCTGGTGTCGGTGCGCTGTGCCGGTGTTGGTGTGACGCCAGAGTTGGTGCATCGGTG
The DNA here is from genome assembly GCA_963855945.1 of Thereva nobilitata. Classification (NCBI taxonomy): domain Eukaryota; kingdom Metazoa; phylum Arthropoda; class Insecta; order Diptera; family Therevidae; genus Thereva; species Thereva nobilitata. Next base: position 80,703,573 of record OY979695.1, read on the forward strand.
TTGGTGCGCCGGTGTTGGCGCACCAGTGTTGGTGTGACGCCATAAAAGGATTTGAATATAGATTTAAAGCTCATTTGGTATTTTCTTTTATATAGTTGAAGTCATGAGCTCAGACGGGATTATTTTAGACATTCAGTTTGTCAGTGGAAATAATGGCCAGCAGTTTGCTAAGGAGCTGTCGGTCTTACATTATGGCTCGCTTACACCAAGCTTATATTATTTTAAGCCTCCATACCGTTATAATGAATTGTCACCAAAGGCTAGATGGCAAGATGATTTCAACTTTAGCAAAATAAATGGATTAAGATGGAAAAGCGGAAATATCAATTACAATAAATTGCCTAGCATACTGAAGGATTTATCACAGTCAACAATTTTTGTAAAAGGACTTGAAAAGGCTAAATTTATTGAAAAATACGTTCCGGAAGCAAAAATAAAGCAACCTGAAATACCAAAATTAGAGAACCTGAAACAATTCCACACATTTTGTCAAATACACGGTAATTTAAAAGCTGTACGATGCGCTGTTCAAAATTGTGTTAATATTTTTTTATACATGTTAGTAAATAAAAGCATTGAATGAAAAGAAATATAATTTTTATTTATAAAAATCCAAATTTATTACAAACATATAATGTCAAAAATAATTTTAGTAGAACAATATGAATTAACTTAAAAACTGTATTTTGAAATATGTATGGTGTAAAACTGCTTTTATTTTTTTCTAAACATTTATCTGCTATTAAAAATTTAAATGTGCATATATACACTATGACCGATGTGCTCGGTATTAGGGATTTTCGAATAAAGCAGTGTTTAAAACATTATAAATATTTTTTATTTTCTTATAATACTATTTACAATATTTTTCATGTTCACTAACTTAACTATGTACTTTAATTAATCTTAAATTAACATATATCCACTATATTATTCACGTAAATCTTTGGTCTTAGTCCAAAAAACTCAGTCATTACGCGACCATTAGAATAGCTAGCATGTGTGGCACACCAAAGAAAAAACTTACAGCAGGCGTAATCACATACAAAAGAAAAAACTACCCCGGTGGTGCACCGGCGTTGATGTTGGTAGGTGGCGTCACACCAACACCGGTGCGCCAACACCGGCGCACCAACGCCGATGCACCAACTCTGGCGTCACACCAACACCGGCACGGCGCACCGATACCAGAATATAAATACTTACCTCGCTCGATATAATGCAGTAACTTACAATCACTATGTTTGAGTGCTTGGAATGTAACAGGACATTCACTCGTCGAGAGAGTCTTGTTAGACATAAAAAACGATCAACGCACACACTCAGAAACAGAGAATATGAAGATATCTATAATGCTATGGAGTATGAGTATGATAATAGACATAGCCCCACAGAAATCATTAGAAATAAAATGTTGAAATTAAGAAGAGGTCGGGAATATTTACAAATTCAAACACCGAAAACAGTTTCCGAACATGCTAACAGCGAGAATATATCTAGTAATATTTTCTCTAAGCAAGTGCAGATGGATAAATATGAAGAGAGTCAAGTGGAACCATATAATAACAAAAATCCAATTCTTGGAACAGATCAGAGCTCAGATTCAATGCCAATTACAAAACGAGCAAAGTTGGTTGAAGATGTAAATAAATATAGTCAAAACTATGGTGAAATTCGCCAATACCCCTGTAAAAACCAAGATGATGAGTCAAAATTGTATACTTCTGAAGAAGGAGAAGATGATGAAAACTTGCAAACTTCAGATTTAGAATCAATTAACAAAGTGTCAACAAAACGAGACAAGTTGGTTGAAGATGCGAATAATGATACCGAAAACTTTCCTCAATATCGCTACAAACACCATCAATTAAATATTCAAGATGAATATGATGATGAGGGAAATTCAAACTTATGCGACCCCATGAAGACGATTGAGCTAGCAAATGCATTAACGAATAATCGCATAACAAAAAAGTTTTTTAGAGGAGTCTTTCCATGCAACCATTTACCGCTAAAAATAAAAAAAACCTGCATGCGTAATAGCTAATACGGATCCTGCACATAAAGCCGGGAATCATTGGGTAGCATTTTATTTTCCAGAAGAAGGACCGGCGGAGTACTTTGACTCGTTTGGAAGATACCCAACCAATCTTCACTTTAAAAAATTTTTATTAGATAATTCGACCACCTTTTTAAATAATAAAAAACGATTGCAAGGACAACATTCATCGACTTGTGGGCATTATTGCTGTGTGTTTCTCATATTCCCGATGCAGGGGGCGAGGTCTGAAAACTTTTTTAAATCAGTTTTCCTCGAGTGACTTAGATTTAAATGACGGGAAAATAATTAATTTTTATTTGAAGGATTTTGCACAGGGTGGCGGGAATTTATGTAACCAATCATGCAGACAAATGCAAGGAAAAAAATGTTTTAACCCTAACATACGAAGATTTTTTTATTCCAAGTAGAACTTCCTATGTACATTTGAATTATTCGCGTCTTTTTTACGAAATACCTATGCATTGTATTACTAATCATATTTTTGATCGATTAATTTTGAAAGAAATAAAGAAATAAAAAATATATATAAATTGTTTTATTTAAAACTTTTATTTATGTACAAATAAATATTAATACAATTTTTAATAGCTCATCATACAGTGGGTTTTACGTGCGGCTTCGTTTCCTCGAAAATTCATTCATTCACAACGTAAACAACAACCGTAACAAAACAAAACAACAACAAAATACCCTACGCACGTAATAATCGAAATTGTATGGCACCTTGCAGTCATAACAGGTTCGCATAAAGATCAGCAGCATCCTCACCATAGCATACATTCTGCACTTCAAGTCTTCGCTTGAGTTTTTTTGCAAAGATTCTGCTCGATCAGAACCGTTTCTACTACAGCTAAGTGTAAAGCAAGCAGTCTTAACGCTTGGATAATATTGTTTGTAAAATCCTGGCCATCATAAATCATTGGCCCTGCCTTGTTCGGTGTCTCTTAATTCCTTTCATAGGTAGTGCTCAAGATCCACTTTTGCTTTCATCATCCACACTGTCTGCCTGTAGGGCAAGGGGCACCTCGCGTAACATTGTTATTCATATGTTGAGGCTCCTCTTAAGCAGCAGCAATCCATGCAAAAAATTGGCTTCGCTGGGAATTTACCTGGTTTTAGTGTGCAAGATCCACACGGGCATTTTGCCTTTCTTTCTTATTTCACGTTATGGTCGCCTGTTATAATGGGTTTGCTCACCTTGCAAATACTCCATAGAGCAAGAAATGCTTTTTCCTTCCTGATAACAGGTATTCAAACGCAAAAACAAATTTTTCCTCCAACAATAACACATTATTCTTCAGAATTTTAATATACAAAACAATTTTAGTTTTAAATACAAATGTATTCTAAAGAACTAGCACAAAAATTATACATTTGTATATTAAAAATAATGCTATGTCGTTTTTTATATTAGTGAACAATTTTTTAATGCTTCTACATTTTTGTAGTTAGTTTTCTCAACAACTATTTCTTGGACATTTTTTTCTACAGAAATTTTTAGAAAAGCCATCATGAGTCAATTATATCGATTTTAGATCGGAAGTACCGCGTGAGCTCTGCGGGCGATAAACGCTTTTATCACATGTTTCCAACGGTAAGATGTGATGTTGTTTTTTTATCAGGGGTATGGGGAACGTTGAATAAAAACAGTAACAAACATGTGATCCCCTGGATGTTCTACCAAGCGATAATCTATGCGCAAGTATAAACTGGTTCTTATGGCGTAAGCTTATGCATATTACGAATAATCGCTTAAAGGCGGCCTGCAGTAACTTGCAAGTTTTACTTTTGCTTTTCTCATCCAGTCGAGATACCTGATGGTTGAATATTTTGTTTTTCATAAATCAATATTAAGATATCATCATCAGGCAAAAAAATCCAAAAGAAGCAAAAAACGCAGATAACTACCCATTCAGAAAAAAAGGTAAACAAAACAAATAAAGATACTCAAGTTTTTCTCTCTGTAGTAAAGGGCAATGGACATGGCACTGGCATATTTGCATATAATTAACGCTCGAATCTTTGACTCAAGAGTAGGCATAATTTATTGCACTTTATTGCCGCAGTAAAAATCATAAACATTACGTCGGGGGAATCTCCATAAAATTCTAAATAGGCTTGAGCCAGACAATGGACACCTGCAATTGCATATAATTAATGCCCGAGTGCCATCACCAATAGTTCTAAGCGAGCACTTTTGCTTTCAAGAACCGTCGATTATTTTACACCATTTCTCTTCATGCATTTTGTATTTTTCATTCATACATCTTCGAATCATTCATTTCTTCTTTTAGTTTTTCACTTTTCAAGGTGTAAAATGTTTTCGGTGCTTTGCACACTCGCGGCTCGCTGAAGATCTTTTTTTATTCTTTCTCATTGAGCCGCGGCTTTTTATTTCGCTTTAAACCTTTACCAGGGTAATAATTACACAACAACGTGTTTTTCAGAATTTGTTTTTGCTCTTTCGATTTTAGATCGGAAGTACCGCCTGAGCCCCGCGGACGATAAAAGCTTTTATCACATCTTTCCAACGGTAAGATGTGATGTATGGGGAACGTTAAATAAAAACAGTAACTTACTCAGTTACGGCCAAAACAGCTTTTGGAATTAATAATTGCTTTTTTTGTTCTCGCATAACATTTTCTTTATCCATAATAATATTCTAGTTACTATTAATATTATTAACTGCTGTTAGTAATTAATATCCTCTCTTTCAATAATGAATGAAAACAACAGCCTTTCCCTTTCTCACACACATTATCTTTAATTTTTTAAAAATAAAGCATAAACATTTCCGTAAAATTTCATTCACGCAGAAGTTGTTTTTTTATTTCCATGTCTTAAACCGTCGTTTCCTTTTTTTCATTTTAAACCGGCAGATTTTGCTTCTCAAATTGCTGCTGCTGCAGTTTTTTCTGTTTTTGTTTTGTTTTTTCTTTCTTTCTCATTTCGCAGGCTCTTGAAACTGCCATCACGATCATGTGCACATTATTTTCGTCGGGTCGCACAGGTAAACCTCGCAAGATCTAAAAATAGAATTCCACAACTGCATATATGTACACAAATAACCCGACTTCATCCAACTGCCGTTTTGGTCAAGTTGGCTAAGGCGTTGGTTTTTTATATTCGGTTTCGTGCGGCGCGAGTTCGAATCCCAATCACGTTTGCGTTTTTTCTAGGGAATGACTTGTACAGAGTGTAAGATCAATATCATTAGCTACCGCCGTAGTCGGCAAATAATAAATTATTTCTCATTCATTCACTCGGTTTCATAAGTTCAGGTTATAACAACAACAACAACCATGCAATACTCTCCAAGAATTGCACATAGGCAACTCCACTACTTTCCCCTTTCGCTTCATGCTGAGTCCCTGACGTGGCCCACACCTTTCATAGGACAACGCTTTCGGGCACACACGCTGGCGCCATTTCATAGGCCACTACTGTCTGGCCAAAGTGTGGGGTCCTATAGAAAAACATGCTTGCTTGCCTGCGCAGAGTGCAAGATCTCCCATAGCAGCCCATTAGTACGCGGCGGCAAATGAGCACGTGCGCCATCTTTGGAGCTGGATGCCTAAGCGACCGGTACCTGCCATATCCCCTGCCAAGCCAAGCCCCAGACCACCGCCGATTCCCCCACCGAGTCCCCCGCCCCAGCCCAGCCGAGCCCAAAGCCACCGACCCTGACCGACTCGTCCAAGCGTCTCAAGGTCAACCACCTTGACCTACATCCCACGGCCCTGATTGATTGATTGATGACAGGTGATTGACCTTGACCTAACTTCCCTGACCCAGTTCCCAAGGTCAGAAGTAATAAAATTCATTAAATAGACAAGTAACATCTTATGACCCATTAATATTGATTAATGGCCCATTAACAAGGTAATAAAAGCCATTAAGTAGGTAATTAACACCTTTTAATGACCTTACCGAGTCCCCCGCCGAGGACCCCGCCGAGTCCCCCGCCCCAGCCCAGCCGAGCCCGCCGAGCCCAAAGCCACCGACCCTGACCGACTCGTCCAAGCGTCTCAAGGTCAACCACCTTGACCTACATCCCACGGCCCTGATTGATTGATTGATTGATGACTGACAGGTGGTTGACCTTGACCCAGTTCCCAAGGTCAATGACCTGCCGTGACCTAGTTCCCAAGGTCACCAAAAAGTTCCCACGGTCAAGTGCCGGAATACCTACTAATGTTTATCTTGTAGAGATTAATAAAATTTAATGAAAAGGAAGGAAAAACTTTTACCTGCGGAATTTTTGGTGATTTTTCACATTGTGGCGACCGTGACAGGACCGCAGGTCGTTTAAAAAAAAAAGAAAAAAATGCCCAGTGATACGAGAGGAGACGTAAAAGCCCGAAGTGCTCTAAGGGCTACTTTCACAAAGAAATGGAATTCTCTAGAGGAGTTGATCATACAAGAAGACAGAAATTTAGAAGAAATAAAGGGCTTATTAGTGTTAATAACTCAGAAGAGAGATGAGTTACAAAGATTGAATGCCCTTGTGCAGCAAGGTCTTATTGATGATGAAGCTGACGATTCTAATGTGATGCTAGAGGCCGAGATTGATACGTGCGATAGTTATGAATTAAAATTCAACACCATACGAGCACGATGCGCAGTGATACTAAAAGAAAAGTCATCTGAAGGTATAAGCCAGGCAACACTCACTAGTAGTCCATCTCAAGAACATCGACGACAGTTTAAGCTGCCCTTGTTGGAACTAAAGAAGTTTGAGGGTGAAGTTAGAGATTGGTTGCCTTTCTGGTCGCAATTTGAAAAGATAGACCAAGACAACTCAATCGACAAGGCAGACAAATTCCAGTATTTAATTCAAGCCACTATAGCTGGTTCCAGAGCGAGAGAATTAGTGGAAAGTTTTCCAGCCACTAGTAATAATTATGAAAAAGCAATAATGTGCCTGAAAAATAGATTTGGTCGAGAGGACTTACTGGTTGAAGTGTACGTTCGCGATCTATTGGGATTAGTCTTGAAAAATACAACATCGTCCAAAAAAGGAGCCCTGGTGTCTTTATACGACAAATTAGAATGCAAATTGAGAGCGTTAGAAACGCTAGAGGTAACAACTGACAAATGTGCATCAATGCTAATGCCATTAGTAGAATCATGTTTACCTGAGGATACGCTAAGAGCCTGGCAAAGAAGTCCTCTTTATATAGTAGACGAATTCTACCAAGAGGACAATAGTAGGAATGAGAACGTTGGAGCACCTAGAACAGACATTCCAAAACACCGGTTAAACCAATTAATGAAATTTCTTCGTACAGAAATTGAAAATGAACAAAAAATTAAATTAGCTCTGGCAGGTTTTGACATGAAAGTAGATGACAGAAAGAAGGAACGTAACAGTAGAGATGCAGTCAATATATATACAAAAAACGTTACCACAGCTGCAGGATTAGTAACGACGACGAAAGGAAACACCTGTGTATTCTGCGATGGAAAACATTATAGCTCACAATGTACAGTTGCAAAGGAAATGACAACAATGGAGAGGAAAAATATTTTAGATAAGAGAGTAAGTTGTTATTGTTGTTTATTAAGAGGTCATCGTGCATCAACCTGTCGAAGCAAATATCGATGTACGGCATATGGTCGAAAACATAGTGTATTGATCTGTGAGAAATTCGAACAAAATAACCGAAAAGATGGATTGCCAAGAAAACCAAATAATTTACAAGATTATCAAGATAATGTAATAGCCAATATAGATAACTCCGGGCAGATAATATTGCAAACTTTCCTAGTTAAATTAGTAGGTAGGAACTCAGACAGAATTGCGAGAGCAATAATAGATACAGGTTCCCAGAGATCATACATATTAAAAGAGGCAGCCGTTGATATGAATTATGAACCTGTGAGACAAGAAAGAATAAAACATGAACTATTTGCCGGGTTGAATACAGGTGTAGTCGAACATGATGTGTATAAAATACAATTATCAGATTTGCAAGGAACTTATCGGTGTCAATTTGAAATGTTAGACCAGTCTACAATTTGCGGAAAAATTGATCCCCTTGTACCTGGGAAATGGTTGCAAGCATTGAAGCAATATAATATAGAACTAAATGATTTTGAAGATAAAGCAATAGAGATATTGTTTGGTGCAGATACAATTAGTAAATTAATTACAGGTAAACAATATGAAATTCTCCAGGATTTGTTAGCTGTTGAAACAAGATTGGGTTGGACGTTAATAGGTCGAGTTCCGGAAAATTATAAAAAGAGCCTTGGCATGATTGCAATAACATCAACGGTAAAGGTTACAGATATAACGGATTTATGGTCATTAGATGTTTTGGGCATTATGGATCCTATAGCAAGGAAGAAAAAAGATGAGTTGCAATTACAGGCGCAAGAATATTTTTTAAGAACTGTTACCGTCAATGATGATGGAAGATATGTAGTGCGTCTCCCTTGGGTTGAAAATCATCCACCATTACCTAACAATTACGCTTTGGCATTAAAGAGGTTGGATGTGACTGTCAAAAGATTGAAAACCAGTGGTTACTATAATGAATATGAAGCCGTCTTTAAAGAATGGATAAAAGAAGGCATCATCGAGGAGATTCCAGCAGATGATCTTAAAGAGACAGTGCATTATTTGCCCCATAGGCATGTAATTAAGCTAAATAGCACTACGAAGATACGCCCAGTGTTCGACGCTTCGGCTAAGATGAGGAATTGTCCAAGTTTAAATGGCTGTTTAGAAAAAGGGCCTAATTTAATAGAGATGATACCATCTATTTTAACAAGATTTCGATTAGGTAAGATAGGGGTGATTTCCGACATTAGAAAAGCGTTCCTGCAAATCAGTATATTTAAACAAGATAGAGATTTCTTACGTTTCTTATGGTATGATGAGAAAAATAATTTAAGGGTATATAGACATAAAAGAGTGGTATTTGGTGTATCCTGTAGTCCTTTCCTGTTGGGAGCAGTTATTCAATATCATTTAAAAGGTATGATGAGGAAATGTGAAGACGGGGAAAAGGAATTCTCCCTTGATGTGTTGAAGAAAATGTGTAGCAGTTTTTATGTAGACAACTGTGTGGCCTGCCTGGACAAGGAAGAAGAATTAAATAGTTTTGTGGCTGAAGCTTCTGCAATAATGAACGAAGCGTGTTTTGACTTAAGAGGATGGGAGTACACTGTTCTAAAGACTAAGACGGAAAATAATACATGCCCGCCGTCGAATGTTTTAGGTATGTCATGGAATCGAGAAGCGGATACATTAAGTGTAAATTTAGATAGTTTTAAGTTTGACTTGACAGAGATTACGAAAAGGTCTATGTTATCAGCAGCGCATAAAATTTTTGATCCAATTGGGGTTACGTGCCCAGTATTATTATTACCTAAACTATTATTGCAAAAGGTCTGGTTGCAGAAACTAGGTTGGGATCAATGTATCGCTGAAAATGATGCCGAGCAATTCATAAGATGGCAACAGGAACTAACCTATTTAAGACAATTAAACATTCCGAGATGGTTGAAGGGTGTGGATGATCCTATTGAATGTACTATTCATGTGTTTAATGATGCCAGTCAACATGCCTATGCCACGGCAATATTCTTAAGGCTTCAAACATACGTCGAAACAAAAGTACAATTAATACAAGCCAAGTCGAGGATATCTCCTAGGAATAAAGTTAACAAGCGAATGACTATCCCTAGATTAGCGCTGCTAGCTGCAAATATGGGCACACGTTTATATCAAACAGTAATTAAAGATCTAAATATGGCTGTTTCAGAAACTTTTTTTTGGAGTGACTCAACCACTGTCCTGGCCTGGATAGAACGAGAAGAAGAATGGGATGTGTTTGTTAGAAATAGAGTAAAAGAGATTAAAGAACTTAGTACAAAGCAGCAATGGCATTACGTCCCCGGCTCGTATAATCCAGCTGATTTGCCTTCAAGGGGTTGCAGTGCAAGAAAGCTTCTAGAATCGCAGTGGTGGAATGGGCCAAGCTGGTTGCGCCAATCAGATCATGGCTGGTCAAATCATGAGATATCCTATAATGAGGAAGAAATTAATCAAGAGAAGAAGAAGAAGATAATATCCTCCACCGCGTTTCTATGTAGAGATGAAAACATTGAATGGTATTATCGACATTTTTCTAAATACAGGCAAATAGTATACGAATGGTTGGCTGGTTAATGAGATTCAAAGGAAATTGTTGTAAAAACAAAGACATACGGCAACAAGGTGAACTATTAGCGGAAGAATTCATAGAGGCTGAATTAAGGTTACTCCGTTTGGTTCAGAAGAATTCTTTCAAAGGTATCAGTGATCCAAAGTTGGCTAATTTACAACCATGTGTAGGAACTGATGGGCTTATACGACTGAAAACAAAAATATCCTATGGGGATTATGATGAAGATTTTTGTTTTCCGATTGTTCTACCGGATCATCATCATCCTGTAGTAGAAAGATTAATACGGGAGCAACATACTGACTCCAATCATGCTGGGTGTCAATTGTTAACGGCTCGTTTAAGAAAGAGATTTTGGATATTAGGAGGGAGACGAGCCGTCCGTTCAGTTTTAAATAGATGTATTGTATGTAAGCGGCATTCCACCAAGCGAATACAAGTGCCAGCTCCGCCATTACCAATAGATAGAGTACGCGACGCGAAGATATTTGAAATAGTCGGAATAGATTTGGCAGGGCCGTTATACATCAAAACGAAAGAAAAGAGCGAATATAAGAAAGTATGGATTTGCTTGTACACTTGTGCAGTTTATAGAGCGGTCCACTTGGAATTGATATCATCCTTGTCGACTGAACGCTTTATCACCTGTTTAAGAAAATTCATCAGTAGAAGGGGTCGTCCAAGCGTTATTTATACAGATAACGGAACCAATTTCGTGGGTACGGAAAATGCTTTATCAGGTCTGAATTGGAATGAGATAAAAATGTATAGCTCAGTGAAGAGGATTAGATGGAAGTTTAACCCACCAACTGCCGCATGGTGGGGAGGATGGTGGGAGCGTCTGATTGGGTTGGTGAAGCAATTATTGCGGAGAATTCTAGGCAGAACATCCCTAGATTTCGATAAGATGCAAGCAACATTATATGAATGTGAAGCAGTAATTAACTCGAGACCAGTGTTGCCAACCCCATCCGGGAGTAAAACTACATACATGCTTAAACAAAACTGTAGAAAACTGTAAATATTAATTAAAAGACGGTAAATCTACCGTTTTTTTCTTATATTGTATTATTTAATGGTAATAATAAATAAAACAGATAATGGGGAAGTAGTCCAGTCAAATGGTACTTTCGCTGAACATTTTATGAAAACAGCAATTTTTTTTGTAATGTGTAGGGGGTTGGTTGGGAGTATAAAACCGAGTTTTCGGGATCCGGAGGCGTGACGTTCGGCCGCCATCTTGTTTTGAGTGGTAAAAATAGTACTCCTTATTTCTCGGAACCCTGAGTCCTACAGAATTTTTGTACAGATATTTTTTTTAGATAATCAAATTTTCTACAACTTTCGTAAATAATGTTTTGCCTTAATATTAATAATAAAAAAGATATGGATGAAAAATGACAAAAATTTTGGCGGTGATGAAATCATACATATTTTTTTTTGAATTTCTTAAAATAGGCATTGTGCGCATCGAACTCGAACTCGAACCAATTTTTAATTTCTGATTTTGTGTGCAAAGCACCTCTTATTGTGGTCGTAGTAAATTTATTTCTAAGTTTCGTTTTCATAACATTAATGCTCGAAAACAAGTGTTTTACCGTAGCCGTACCGTAGCGGCAGACACAGAAGCTTTTTGGTCAAATTCGATAATAGTGGAAATTGTACAGATCCATCGCCTTTATTAATTGAGAAACATATGGCCTACTACGAGATAGATGGCGCTAAATAAAAAACTGTAGATTTGCAGGCCTAAACTAAAAACTGAGAAGATTTCCAAAAAACTGTAAATCTACAGTTAAAACTGTAGAGTTGGCTACACTGCTCGAGACCGCTGACATATCTTTCTGAAGATCCAGCTGATTTGACACCTTTGACACCAGATTTGTTTTTAAAGGAAATCACGGACATTGACGTGGCTGATCTAGATGCTATTGAAAAAACAACTGATTTAAATAGACGGGCTAGGTACAGACAAGAGTTGAAGAGGGTATTGAAGGAAAGATTTCAGGATGAATATTTGGGATGTTTGAGACTATATGCGAAGAAGAATTCAACAAAGAATATAGGTGTGGGCGATTTGGTTCTTATAGAAAATGAAAAAGTGAAGCGTATAGAGTGGCCGTTAGCCCGAGTGGAAGAGATAATTCCTGGACGTGAGGGTGTTACCAGATTAGTGAAATTGAAGACTTCAACGGGTTCTTTGTTCAGACCTATACAAAGAATATTTCCTTTAGAGATGGATGGGTCTCAACAAACAAAACCAAGGGCACGAGATATCACACGTCGGCCGGTTGAGAAGAATACGGTGGAGTTAGAAGTACCCATAAGAACTCGCAGGGGAAGAGTAGTTAAACCTCCCTCTAGATTAGTTTTGTGAGGATGAAGATTATAAATGTAAGTTTTGAGGTAATAACTACCGTTCACATTACCTCAAGGTGGGAGGATGTTGAAAAACTGTCACTAGTTTTACTTGTTTGTAATTTTTCTTGTTAGAATTGAAATATTTGAGTTAGCATCGTTTTTTTTGGAAAATGTCAGAGAAAAAGATTTTGTTTTATAATAAATTGGCACTGAGATTATGAAGATTATCAGGAGATTTTGGAAGAGAGACAATTTATGAAGCTTATCAGGAAATTTTGAAGAGAGACAATTTCTGAAGATATTACCTATTTTTACGAAGAGCAAGAATAAACTTTACCAGGATTATCGAGGAAAAAAGGAAAAATAATGGGCACCTCAGCCTAAATTAATGTATTATTTAATTCTATGTCAGCTAATGTTTATCTTGTAGAGATTAATAAAATTTAATGAAAAGGAAGGAAAAACTTTTACCTGCGGAATTTTTGGTGATTTTTCACATATATATCTACGACAATTTCTGTAAACACACACTTTTCATTTAAAAATCAACATGTAACTGTCAGTTAAAATTCAATCTCCAATTAGCTCTTTTTCCAATAAAAATGTCTCTTTTTACTACTTTTTACTATATTTCTGTCCAAAATTTTGCTACGGGCTAAATAAAATCAGCCCCTCAGGTATATAAAATCCATAAGTGTAAAAAAGTATCAAAATGTTCCGCCAATTAGCAAATCCAAGCAAAATGATTAATTATGTATTACATGTCAGTGAAGAAAATCCCAATGAATCCTAGGGCTAATAAATTTTAGCCCCACTTGGCAGAACAAATGTTGCTTGAATCAAGTCAAGAAATTTTGCATACAAAATGGTTCATCTTCGGGGCTGACTCAATAGAGGGAGAGCCAGCGACGTATTTTGTGTTGTCATTTCATCCCTCATGAAAATTTCCACACTAAATCTTATATGCCTGCTTAACAATAAAAGTTACTTCTGGCAGCCTCCTGTGGGCGGGATGAACTACCCCAAAATTACAAAGAGGGTAAAAAATAAAGTTCAATTTTGTTATAGTATTACTCATGAATTTTCTGGAGATTATTTTTGATAGTATTCTCTATTTATAAAAATTAATGCCAGAACATTTACCCTTCACCTAATGCTTGCCAGAACGCTCTAAATATTTATTTAAAGGGGTTTATTGCATAAATAGTCCATTCAAAACGCGAAGGGGGGTGTTCCAACATAACACCATTAAGAAAATCGAACCCTGCATGTATTTTGGGTCGCTGATTACGAAAATCGGGGTCCTGCGGTCCTAAAATATGGGCGTCACCCTTAAAAACGAAAAAAATACCCCTTTTTAAGGGTTATTCGCGATAATTTCTATAATAATGACAAATAATCTAACGAAATCCATTTTTTTATATTTATTTGCGATTTGGTGGTTGATTTATACTAAATCAGCCAAACTTTAAAACAAGGGATAATCCTAAAGGGTTAAAACCACTAAAATCAACTGAAAATAAAAAAATTGTAAATTTTTTTTCAAGTTTATGCTTCAAATTCGATTGTATGAGTATTGTAACCCAAAAATTATTTATTTTCACCACTTAAGGGGGTAAAACTACCCCTACATTAAAGTTGAATTTGAAAAAAATTGAATTTTTATTTTACATTAAAATATTATTTTTGATGAAATACTATTAAAACATTTGGAAAATTTATTTTACCCCCTTTTAAAGGGATTAAAGCACCCCTAAATCAAAACAAAAAAAATACATTGAAAAAATGTTCTTTTCGTAGGTTCCAATTTAAATTTTAAATAAATTTTCCAAATGTTTTAATAATTATTTCATAAAAAATAAAATTTTTGGCTGACTTAATGGGGTAAAGTGTTGAATATAATTAAGCAGAAAAAAAATTTTTGCTTATTTTTTTTGTTTAAAGTTGATTTCTAAAGTTGTAGGGTAGTTTAACCCCTTAAGGGTTGAAAATAATTTATTTTTGGCTAACAATACTCATAAAATCGAATTTGGAGCATAAACTAGAAAAAAAAATTTTTACAATTTTTTTTATTTTCAGTTGATTTAGGGGTGGTTTTTACCCTTTAGGATTATCCCTTGTTATAATAGTCCAAGAGCCGGCCGTATAAAAATGAAGGTATAAAATATCCTAACAATTTTTTGTGAGGGAGTAGTACTGCCACAGACCTAAAGGGAGCCACCTTTTATATAACCTAATTTCGCCCGCGTCATGGAATTTTGACGTCACTTCCGGTTACGATTTTTGGTCTTGGTGACGTCATAAAATATCCTAATAAAATTTACATCAAATGAAGGTTGGAATGTGTACATTAAGATTACACTAGGGTGCCAGGCCTAAACCACGCGCAACCCTGTGGCACCCTCGATTAAAGTTTTTTTACAAGCTTTTTTCTTTGCTGGGACAAATCTTACGATCCATTTTTCAAGAACTTCCCGATGTCCGGTGGTGCTCAAATTTGGCACACACCTTTGGTTCTGGAGGCAATACAATATAGTATATTCAATTTTATGGTACATCCATCATGGCGTCCACCATTAAATGGCGGATATTTCTGGGGGTGGAATCTTGCGAATGATTTTTCGGCCACTTCGCGTAATCCAGTGATGCTCAAATTTGTCACAAACCTTTGGTTCTGAAGACAATTCAATATAGTATATTCAATTATATGGTACATCCAATATGGCGGCCACAAATGGCGGATTACCTTTTTCTTTACAACCCCCCCCCCAACATGTGTATCAAATGAAAGAGTATAACGAGTAGAACACAGCAAGCTATGTGACATCATTTTAAATCGAATATGGCGGCTAAGATAAAATGGCGGATTACCTTTTTCTTTACAAACACCCGCCATGGGCATCAAATGAAAGAGTCTGTCGAGGAGAATACAGTAAGCTATGTGACGTCATTTTAAATATATATATATATATATAT